>JAAGAY010144567.1:0-32994 GCA_011801015.1 Ardeotis arabs | reverse complement strand
ATATACTGATGGGGAGTTCATACATACTGGGGAGCTATTCTGGTTCCACTGATATCAACAAACTCACTTCATCAAAAGTTTGAATGCTTTGTTTCCGTAAGCTAAAATCTTTGTATCGACAGGAAAACACATCCAGCCTGACAGATGGGAAATGCTGACTGACGGCTGTCCCACGCAACCTTCTCTCCTGCAGGTCCCTCTGCACTCAGCACCTGACGCAGGACTTTGAGGGAAGCTACAGCAAAGGAGGGATTCCAGCTCTGCCATTGTCCTACCTTGGAGTGCTTGACTTTGGCACGTAGACATTTTGGCAAAACAAAATTTGTGTTAATTTTGCATTACATTACATAATTCTGAAGATTTTTATTTTTAAAGATAAATGTCAATTTGCTTATTATTAGAATTCCGTTATACCTAAAACTGTTTTTCTAGGTCTGATATACCAGACCACTTGAAATTCTGCTCTCTTTTTAATGTAAGGAAGTTTCCAGTCCTTGTTTCTGGCCATCTAAAATTCAATATATCCGATCTGAAATCCAATACAGGCAAGACTGAGCATATCATTTATGCTGGGTCTTCAAGAGGTGTAGGCTGTTTGTACAAAAAAGAGGATACACTCATTTTAAGACCGCTTGCTTTTTTTCATTACATTACGTTAACATTCATTTTGTTAACTTTGCTCTGAGCTTAGAAATTTAAAATCACTCCTAAAGGGGGCTCTGACAAAAGAAAGGAATATCAGCCTAGCGAAGGGGAAGCAGTTAAAACTACTTGTTGATGTGGGAAACCATGAAATGAAATATATTTATCACAAATACTATTTTTTTAACTTTATGATGTCACCTCCAGACATACCAGTATGCATAGATGTACACATTTGAAGACACCAGCACAAATTTTTTACACAAACACCAACATATACACACAATTAAGGAAATACATAACAACCAGTGGGCATTTCTCCTTCACGCTTAGATGAAGCCACCTGGATTTCACGAGAACCTAAGTCAATTTCAGTCATAAAGTTACCCAGAAGTTATTTTGCGTTTCTTAAAAGGCAGTATTCATTCTGACAATCAGGTAGTCCACAAAAAAGTGATTATCCAGTAATTTACTATGCAATTTTCCAACATTGTTTTATGGTCAGATAAAGAATTAAATTAAAGTCTTAGAATCCTTGGAAAATCAGAGTTAGCAAGCAAAGAGGTTGAATCACCCTTGAACACAAAATTACTGAAAACAGCTTTTTCTTTCATTGTTCAAATTGTGCTAAAATATTCCTACAGCTCCAAATGCTCAGAGTAATAGTAAAATATTCTACATTATTACTATTTTTAAACGTTTACTTTATAAAAATGTTCTCGGTGGCTAGAAAGTGGTGAATCATCACCTTTTAATTAAAACAGCTAATATATAGTTAGAAAAATAATTGGAAATGGAGAGTCTTAAAGGCGAGAAAGAAAAGATAGTTTCTTCATTTCAGATCACTCCCCAGAGACACACCTACATTGTTAAGTATGCACATACAGCTGAACTTTTTTGTTTGCTTTAGCTTGATACAGAAATACAGCACAAAACTGTCACTTTGATTATGTTCCTGCAGTGATTTCTTTTGCCTCTTGCATTATTTGAATCCCCTTTGTAACAACAGAACAGAGAAAAATAGCACTATAGGTAACTAACAAACAATTTTTAGACATTTGTTTGCAAACACATTCTTAATTTGAACATTCAAGTGCTTTGATTTAAACAGAGTGTATATGAACACAGGTTATTATTAATTGCACAACTAATTAATGACAATATTTACACACAAAATCTGAGTATGGAACTTGTGATGATCTTTTCTTATATTTTAAAATGTTACTAAATTCAAACATTTCTGCAATCTCCAGTATGTAAAGGTACAAAGAAACCTTTAAAACTGTGCTATGTGGAAAAGAAGTACTTATTCAATAAATAACTATATGTTTATACATATGTATGTGTATTCTTCTGGAAAGTAATCCTTCCGAAAACACACTCTCTGAAAGAACAGAAGCAGACCTCAAAACCAACAAAAGTTCTTTGTGAAATATGGTTGCAAAAACAACAGCAAGGGGGAGGAGGGGGCACAGTACAAATTTAGCAAGTACACCTATCAAGAAAATGATATTGCACTTGACCACCCTCCCTCAACACTTACACTGCATTCCCAGCAATTCAGAATCACAAAGACTGGCAAACTGGAGAAAATTCTGTGCAGAGCACAAATATAGTCATGAAAGTCCAGATTTTGCAAATGGCAGAACTTTATTTGATCACCCATAACAATATGCCCAGATGTGAGTATCTATGGGGAACCAAATTGCAGTACATGACCAGCACAAACAGGGAGACATAAGACTTTGTGAGGACCTGTGAAAGAACAAAAGCCCTGGTGAAAATAAACCAAGAGGGAAGTTGAGAAATATTTCCTGGTATTCTGCTAACAGTGCGAACTTGGAGTAATCATACAAAGCCAGTGATGGAAAACTCATTGCTCAAGTTACTAAATACGGACTGAATAAAAAAGAGAACATACTGTAAATCTTGCAGTGGCAGAAGGACAAGAGATAAACACACTTTTCCATCTTTAACTTTCGAAGTGACTCTCTTTGCAAATCCCATTGATTCACTGTCAAAATGCAAACTGAAGGTTAACTCTATTTTTAAATACAGGGATAACTCACGTCTACATTTTCCATATAAACTTACGTGTGATTTCATATCACAATCATTTAGCACCACAACATTTCTTATTGGTGTATTAGTTATATAATGAAACCATTAAGATTATTTTTACTAGATCTGTTTAGCATAAGACATGCATTGTGGCTCTGCAGCTGAGCTAAATTTCACACTTGAAGGAGTGACTGAAGAAAGCAGAATGTTCTCCCAAAAAACAAGTACTTCAAGAGCAGTGCTTAGTTACATATTTACATAAGGGAGGGAAGGATACAATAGCAGTTTCTTCCCTTGACTGAAGAAATACTCAGTGACTCACAAGTTAGAATATTTTGCAATATCCAGAACAAAATAGCCAGAACTTGCAGTTTCAGATTAAGATCTCCTACTTTCAGACACAGAGTTACGATATCAATTAACAGCTTCACTGAAAAACTAGAAAGGAACATCACACCCAAAAGTGAAAAAGGGTTCGCTTTTTAAACAATTATTTTTCATATTCACTTTCCCCTCTAATCACAGCGACATCCAGATGCTGAAGTTCCAAAACACCACAAGAAAGACTATTTTCTTGGTATTTCCAGCCAGCAGGAAACACTGACACTCTCATGAGAAAGTCTGTTCTTCTGAGGTTTCATGCTCAGTTATGCAGACTCCAGAGCTCTACTTAGCTTGGATAATGTTTGGGTAAGATATGAAACCAAATCTCTTGAGATTTGTCCATCACTTATTTTAGAGCTGAGCGACTTGAGTAAAAAACCTGGTGTACAGAAAGAGTTTAGGAAAAAGAAAATCATTCAGCCATTATCTATGAAAGCTCCCAGCGCCTGAGTAGACAAGCAATTTTCCCTTCTAAATACTGGACCTCAGCTTACGTGAAGCTAGCAAGTTATCCACCAGATGTTCACCAAAAAAAGCATATAATCTAGGAAGTGAGGAGACTAACTCCAGTGTTCCCATGGATTAGTTAGAAATGAAAACTAATACCGTCATGCTAAGCACCTTTCAGGGATGGTATCTGGCATGGCACTCCAGCAGGCATTCGCAGACAAGCATGGACAAACCAGTACTGATGAGAGCTCTGCTTTCAATGTACAGTACCTATGGAAGAGAGCACTCAAATACTGGGGGGAAAAAATGAAGTCCTTCAGCTGTCAACTCTTCCAGCATTAGGTTTAAGCAATGATACTATTCTAGGAGGCAAAGGAGAATGTTCTGTATCACACAGTGCTCTTTGTCAGAAATGAAATATTCCATGCTCTTCCTCCCAAGACCGGATTGCTCAGCAATCGTAACATTAAGTAACTGCAAATACTCACGAGTAGGAAGAAACAATCTGACAAGAGAAGATGCACTTGGTGATCACACTGTGATTACTGTACTTTATTAAAAATAATTTTCATTTCAGTATGTTTTGACAAGAAAATAGAAAGCATCTTGTGCAGGCTTCAGGAAATATTAAAATAACCAAGGTGATGAACATGTTATTATCCAGCCTGTTCCAGAGGGAGGATGCTCAAGTACTGAAATGGTTTTCATTTCAAATAGACATTCATTTCAAGACACTACACTTGAAAAATTGGACTGTATATTTGTCATACAGTAAGCTGTGATAAAGAGCACAGCAATTTCGGTTCTTTATGCAAACCACTTGTAATTCAGAAAACAACTGCAGTTTCTAAAAGGCAGCAAACTGATAGCACTTTACCAAGAAAGTGAAATGTTTTTTTTCATGCCAGTTGGCCAATTCTGGCATGTCAACCTTTGCTGTGATAAACATTTTGGATAACATGCAAAGAGCTCCTATTCCAACTCATCAACACTCATGTTGTCTTGGAGCTTTAGGCAGAGATGAGCCATAACTTCTGAATATTTCATGATTCAGATACTAAGAAAAGGACCCTGATACCACCATCACCATAATGCAAAAATATCAACGACCTTTTGAGCAAGAGGGGAGTGTGCTTTCAGGAAATGGTTGGTGGTCACAACCAGCATTACAGCTGTGCTATGGAGGGGAAGCACAGCAGAGATGGGCAGCACAGAGCAGGATCAGCCACATCACAAAGGTAAGAAGGAAACCCGTGTTAAAGATACTGTGCAGATTCAGTGCCCAGTGATTTTGATCTTACACAGTATTTCAGATAATCAGAATTTAAGTATCGCTATAATGTCATAACCATATTGTCCATCACTGTTTATAGGGTGTTCTTTTTCTTTTGCAATAGATCTTCTTGTGGTTAAATACCAGTTGCACCTTCTGAGACTCTCGTCATGTATCTACCACATCTATCTACAGCCTGAAGTTAAAAAATGCTATTATTATGATACCCCAGAAATGGCTATTAGTTTTCCAGGCTGAGAAAGAAAAAAAAAAAAGAACAGAGACGAAATCACACCAGATAACCTGTTTTCAAGATCTCCAATCCATTTCTCAGATTTGAGATGGTTCTACAATCTAGGTAAGTGGAAGATGTAGACAAAGTAGTTGAAATGCTGGCTTTTATTCTAATTTGAATTGCTGAACCTGTAGAAGTTTTCCTATCATTACAAATCACATACCTCAAATATATGAAAAAGAATCAAGTGAATAATAGAATGTTTTAATCTTAAGCAAACACCTTTCTTTCTTTCTTTCTTTATGTGATTTAAGGCAGCTATTTAGTGTTATTTCGACTGTCAGCTTGCATTTAAAATCACCTGCTGGTACAGTACATGGCAGTCGCACACCACAGAGGTATGATGAAGGATGCTATCTGGAGGCTGTACTGAAGCTATCTGGATGATGACTTTGAGGCATCAGGAGGTCAAACCAGCAGAAGGGCAATCCTCTGTGCACAAATGCCAACGTGCAGAAGCTTCTTGCACACTGAAATTTACATACACAACAAACCTTCAAACAGCTTGCAGAGAGAGAAGGCACAAATATGGGACTGGAAGAGGCATCTTGGGTCTTTCCGGAAAGTGGATGACTATAACCCTACATGAGAGGACCACATAGGGCCACAGCAGTGACTCACATAATTTCTCTAATATTAACCTTTACCTGCTAGGAGGTTCTCACCTGATACATCCTTGTATCATATCGTTGCCTTCATAGTGGTGCCCATTTTGGCTTGGGCACTTACAAGATCATCTAATACTTCTGCCATCCTTTTCCTTTATTTGCTATAGAAAAGCTTCCAACTTCCTATGCAGAGCTTTTCCTATTACTTCCTAAGTAGATAATTTTACTAGTGGATTTGTTCCCTCTTTCTCACAAGCCAGTCTTCAGGATCATCTAATTACCTTTCTGTATGATCACCTAGTGTGATCATCTCTGTGTAATGAGCAGGTATCGAGGGAGTTTTGGTAGCAATATCATTAAAGATGAGATGAGAAACCCAGTACATGCCTTAAGAAGAGAGAGGTATGTGAGTATTGCCATCAAGGCTGATTGACATGTCCAAGCCTATATCCAGACCATAACAGTATCAGCAAGGAGCTACATCTGTAGTGACTATCCTCAGTACCTCTTCTTAACTGTCCAGAAGCCTTCTGAATGTAGAAACATTTTGTTTAGGGTCTCTGGAGAACCTTATGGGTTTAACTAATGAGCAAACTCATTGACATATATTGCCAGCGAAAAGCCAAATATACAACGGAGAACAACCTTAACCCCATTAAGCCAGTTTAGAGAATGGTATTCGTTTCGATCCTTAATAATAGAAGATAAATGGGAGGAAGGGGGAATTTATGTGCTAAAATATTATTTTAAAAATGAAAGTGAGGACGATTCAGATATAATAATATTCTCTTCTTTACAAGGGATATTTTATCTTTAAAATCGCATAATTTTTATGAAATTCTAGAGAAAATGATTGCGAGATGCCCAAGTCTGTACAAGGATCTGAGTTTGTGTGTGAAGTGTCGTTCTGAATCAGCTCAGTATATCAAATAAACCAAAATGAAAGAAAGAGAAAGCAGGGAGGAGTTTTGCCAGAACGCACAACACCAGCAAACATATATTGTCTGGGAAGACAAAATGTCTCTAAAGAGAAAAAGACATTTTAAATGCCCAGCAGCGTCCCCATGCACTGTATCAAAGAAATAAAGAATCAGCAATCTAAAATTATTTTTCAGTCTTTCAAGAAATGGTGCTGAATCTCACACACTTTTGTGTAGCTTCTCGGTCAGTCCCTTGGCCTAAGTTCGTTATAGCAGGCAAGACAGTTAACAGACAAAGGGACTGCAGTGCATCTCTTACACAGACGCCAAATACATGTTGGTGTTGTCAATGCAGAGATGTGTAAATGTTTTGAGACTGAATGTCTGCTTCCTGTCAACAGCAAGAATTAGCCAGACAAATATCCGGCACACATGGTTGTGCTTTCTTAGAGTCTAAATACTGTACTACAAAATTTGCAGGCTACTTGTTTTAGCCCTGGCCTGTTGTTCTCAAAGCCGTTTTTGTGACCAAACGCAAAGGAAAGGAACTTCCCATACCCTCACTAAACCCTGGCAGCAGTGAGGCTTGTGGGGAGGAAGATGATGAGGTACCAGCTGGCTGAAAAAATTAAGAAAAACACAGAGTTACTCAGGGCCTATGACCAAAAAGGTGTCAGCAAAAGGCAACTCATCTCATTTCCATTACATAGAGACAGCAGCCTTGGCAGCAGTTTGCTACTGTTACACCTTCCTAGTCACTATTTTGTATTTCTGGGGCAGAAGATCTGCGACTCTTTCTTCCAGAGCTTCCATAAGGTGAAACAGCATGTGGTGCACGAAACAGGAGCCGGCACATCCATGTACTTCTGTATACAATGTCATCAGAAATACTCATGTACTGGGTATTTCTATGACATAGAGATGATATGACCATGAGAGCAGGTATACTTTTCACTGATAAATGGTAGGAGTGAGGGGGACATGGAACTGCTCACTGTATCTGTCTGGGAAAGGAAAAAGTAGTCCTCATGTTCTTACCCCTCGGGTAAGATTACTAATTCAAGTGATCATCCCCTACTGATGCTAATTCCCTCATATGCCAGGATTGGAGCCTTTGAAGGAAGCGGAGATTGCCACTCTCATATCCAGTCAAGGGGAGGAACAGCCTCACCCTTCCCAGCGCTTTCTCCTGCATTTGAAGACAATACGAGGTTCCAGCAACAGACATGAGAGACATTTGAAAGAGGAAATCTTCTAGTCTTCTAGAAATCATACCATCCCATTTTACTAGGTTTTTTTTTTTTTTTTCTTGATGGATGGCTGGGACAAACATTCTACATGAAAAAGCAAGGAGCCTTTCTTTCCATTTATCTAGAAACAACCACATGTGCAGATGAAGGACCTCACATGATGGTGTGACACGATGGGAGACAGGCTACAGTGCTACACAGCCTTTCCCTCCCTTAGACTACACTGCAACTACATCTAACTTGGCATGCCCACTTCACTTTCCTATCAATCAGGCATGTTGTCACTGAGGAAATGAGCATTTATTGTATCAAGGCATTTTTGTCCCAGATAATGAAAATCCTTTTAAAAAATGCCCAGTAAATCATGCGATTCCAATGCTAACACATACATACATGTGGCACAAGTGTATTGCACTTGTTTAATGGGCAAACCAACAGAATCAAGCTTCCCTCAGGAAAGTCAACATTTCAGTGTACACTAGGAAAATTGAGAAGAAGTCAGCTTCCAACCAAAAAATAAACTCCACATTTAACAGCTTAAAAATGAAGCCACTGAAGACTAAACATCTGGGCTTTTTGGATATCATCCCAGATACTGCGTGTAGCACCGAAGCTCTTCATCACTGTATCCTCTTAAGAATTTGAATAAAATCATTCCCCCAATATATGCTGTTTCTCCGCAGAACATCATAAAAAAGTGCCTGTTGCAGTAAGATCATGAGGCAAGGCCTGGTTTTTACTACATGTGTGGAGAGCGTGCAGAACCACAGCGCTTTGGTTTTCTTTGGGATCTCCGAGACTTCCCATAATAAAAATCACCATTCTGCAGCAGTGGCAACAGCAACAACCCGCGTGGACCACAGAAGAGGCCAATTAGAGGGGGATTATCAGAAGCTCCAATAAATCAGCAGCACTTCTAGAAGCGCCACTGGAAGTCAATGGGATTTTTCTGCTCTTGCACTTCTGAAACGCAACATGCACATCCACACACACCAGCATCCATTAGAGACCTTCCCACCAGCACTGAACAAGGTAGCACTCCCACATGGTACAGAGCAGTGCATTAACAGTATGGTCCTTCCAGTATATTTAGTCTTGTTACCCACCACAAAAGGTCTTTAAAAAGACCTAGCAGAGCACCACTGTGCCACGGGTTTCAGTGCTAGCTTGGAGAAGTCTACTCAGCACCGCACCACACTGTGTGTTCCCAGATGCTCAGGAGCTTTGGAAAACCCCAGATCCTGCACAACCTGCTTTGAGATCTTCATTGTCCCCAGCTGCCACGCTTCACAGTCAGTATCAGCCATGCTCGGATACAACCTGGATTTACCGGGATTGCTCAGGGATGGCTGCACAAAATTCTGTAGCCAGTTCTCTGCAGGAGGTCAGACTAGATTGGTGCATACATTGAAACTCTGCGAGCTGCTGAGAAAGAGCATATGGAACATGGCCACCGGAAAGCAACTGAACTAGCACAACATTTCATAAGCCAGAGGCACATGGATTATAACTACAGCCAAACTACACAGTGCAAGAGAGCCACACAAAAGACAAAAAGCGCTGGATAAGGCTGAAACAGAATTAGCCTTAATAGACAGTGCCTCCCTAGAGCTTTTATGCTCACAGCCAAGCAAAACGGTTCTGAGCAGGAAGACAAGAACTGCAGACTTCTGGCGTGGCTCTTGAGACACAAACAGTGTGAGAGACTTGTTCCCATAGTGGAACAAAGAAGTGAGGCAGACCCCCTTGAAACAAACAATTCCTGGCCATCGTACCATCCAAACAAGCACAAATAAAATTCAGTGTTTCATCTAAGTTTTCACTTTATTTTTTATATATAAAATAAAGTAGAAAATAATAATTTGAAAAGTTGCTAGCCTCTTTTTTTTTTAATTGACCTTCCTCTACTTCCTCTAGCAAATCACACAATTATATTCTCCCTTTTTAAGAGATATATTGGTATTAGGAAACTCTGTAGTAGATTGTTCTTTTGGGGTTTCTTTTTTTTTTTTTTTCCCAGACAGCCTTGTCCATTTTCTTTCCAGCCCTGACATGATCACTCCTATTCTTCACTTTCCAGCTCCTCCTCTCCCTGCTCCTCTAAGGTGACTTAAAAAGAGAAAGACTCATGCATAAGCTAGGAAGATGGTTTGATTAATGACTTTTCCACTCCTATAAGTCATGTCAAAGGAATCATTCTATCCAGGGATGACAACAGGGAAGATGTTTCCATAAAACCCTGTATGCTTCCAGCAAATACATGATCACACTGATGAAGGCAAGGAGAAAGTGAAGATCTCATGCTCTGGCAACGCAATTCTTTTCCTCTTCTGTTTGTTTGCTTCTTCTCTCCATGCTTTCTGTTTTTCCCATACTTCCTGCTATGTTTCAAACAGATCTTTCCTTTACTGCATTTTACATATTTCTGTCATTTTCTTCCATCATCTCCTCTTTCCTAGTCTGTTTTTCTAGCCTCTCCAACCCCTAATTTCCCTTGTCTGCTAATTTCAGCTATTAAGATGGAAACAGTAGTTCTCAAGAAAAAAAAAAAAGAAAAAAAAAAAACACAAAAAAACCAGCTTCTAAGGTTGAAACAAGAAAACTAGAGAGACAGATGTTTTAGGAGTTCAGTACAAAATATGAGGGCTTTGAAAAAAGGTGGAAAGTAAGCAGAAAGGTCTGTTTTGAAATGATAGCGCAACAAAGGAACCAATTAGAGAAGAAGTAAAGTGAAAACTAAGCCAAATCTTTGCTTGGAACTGAAGGTTTTTTCAGCTTGGAAAAAAAAAAGTTAGTATACTACATCCATTATTTTTCTTGTCTAATATGTTTCTGTACTACTGATTTTATCCAAAATCAGGAGCAGACTTGCCAAAATATCATGAGAGTTTTCCTACTAATGAGACTTTTAGACAGAGATAATGCCAGAATTTCTAGATAAATCGGAAACAGAAAGTACTAGGTACTTATATGGAAAAAAAATTTTTTTTTAAAGAGTCCAGCCCCATGTCCCAAACAAGGCCAAGCTTATGAAGCGCTGTCTTTATAACACACCAACATTTTAATCAGCTTTGTTAGATTCAGTCTAGCTGCCTCAGAAGGGGCTTTGCCATCCATTCCGTCCAACTCAGCCCTAGCTGAAGGGCCAAGGGCAAAGAATAACAAAACTGAAACCTTATCTTGATGGACACTGCAGTTTAGGGTTGCAGCACATTTTCATGGTAGCATAAGAAAGCCAGTACTCTGCTGGTGTCACAGCCTCCTTCAGCTCCCTGCTACAATTTGCTTCACAGGCACTTGCTTCTGTCCCATAAACACAGCTAGAAAACATTTAAGATGGAACTGGGGCATGGAAAGTTTTTAAAATATAACAATATTTATAACCAGTATAATTTATAATAATAAAATAACTAATTTTTATACAAGGAACATGCATCAGAAGTTTATTATTTTGCTTTTCAAAGTATGGTTGCTACAGGAGAAAACATTCACCAGGGCACAGCTGAAGATAGCTCAGCTTTCAAACTTCAATTCTACCCAACTTCAGGTACCGTTGACTAATTTAGGAGGGTGTGAACCCCAGGTTCCTCATGTGTCACTAGAAATGGAGAGCAGCTCCTCCATAAGACATTTCAGAGCACCAAAGCTAGATTCATTTTCTGAAGGAGTTTCTCTCTGCAGGTTATATACAGAGTCTAGAGAAACCAGCTTCTAAACTGAGACTTTTGTCTTTAAAACTGGGCAGGGTGAACATTTCCCTCTGCAAGTGTCACTTATTCAGCCTTTATCGAGCTTAGTGTGGGGCAAGAGCCAGCTCATGGCATATGCCAAAGGGAGAAGAAAGGAAGGGAAAGGAGAGTGAGACTCTCACGCTGGGATTGTAGACGGAGGAAGGGACAGGGCAGTGAGGCACTCATGCAAGACATGGCATAGGTGGATAAAGAAAGAAAAAAAAAATCAGGGATACTTGCACATTGGATTTTAGTTCTAATAAATAAAAACTAGGGCAATGCACCCATTTTAATCACAAGGCTCCGCTAATGAGAACACTGCTAATGAGAACACAACGTGGACAAAAGCTTCTCTCAAAGCTCGTTCATTCACCACCAAACACTTCCCAGTCAAAATCCAGAAAGACTTCCTAATAGGGATTAGCTCATTTTCATTGTGAGCCAGGGGCCTTTGGAACAAAAATACCAAGTGTTTGGTCAGGAAAACTAATTTGGGCCAAATATTGTTCTCATTTGCTCTCAGTCGTTTCTTTCCCTCCCCTCTCTCTTCTCTCCCAGTGATGATGAAGGGTACAACTGTCACCACTACGTCTTCCTGTTAGCACATAGGAGAGATTCGGGCAAACGGCTCTTGCTTGATTCCATTCATCGCAGCTGGGTCATACAGGCAAACCACAGCGAGCCGATACAATGAAACGCAAGTATTAGCTGGAAAGCTTGAACTTTTTTGCCTCAAATTCTTCTGCTCCCTTGCAGCTTTTTAAAGCAACATGCTATTATGTATATTTTAAGAAGCGGAATGAATTAAAACCAATTAATCCTTTCTTCTTTAGCTTTTTTTTTCCCCTTACAAAGTAGGCGGAGTATACAAGCATGCATATTATTATATGCAAGAATAAGAACTTTTAAATAAAAATAGGAGGTCAAGTTTTCAGTTGGTGTAATTTACCATATGGAATACATACCGCTCCCCCCGCCACGTATTCAGCACCCTACTAAATCCTGAAGTGCCTTCTTAAATTAGCATAATACGTATGTACTACCACTCAAATACAAACACAGATTGATACAGACATACCAAGGAACAAACAACTCACTGCATAGATACAGATGTAATCGTTCTCTGATTATGGCTGATGCCCAACTGATTAGCCAGCTAGCGGAAACAACTCTATATCTCCCACGCTGGCTCAATTTAATGAGCATTTCACTCACCCTCAATGAGATTCTCTTTGAAATAAAAATGCAGAAACCAAGTGTTGTAGATTTTTTTGGTGGTCTTTTGCTTAACTGAGAGAAAGTAGAAGAAAGAATTACAGACTTCAGGTACATCTGCTGAAGTTCATCATTACCATGAGAGATCAAAGCATTTTCCTTAATCTCTTCTTAACTAAAATAATTTAAACCTATTTGCATTGTCACTTCCCCAGGCTGTACCCTTTTAAGGACAGTTCCACTGTTTTTAATCTAAAATACAATAACCTGTTTCATATACGACACACATAAATTTCCAAATCTCTCTGTTCCAGGCAAGGGCAGTAAAATGAGAAAAGGATGGCGACAGTAACTTCATATGTGCAAAGCCTGTTTCCTAGGAGGGGATCGATAACAGCTGACTGCATTACAGTCACAGGGAAATCGGCACCAGATTTGCTGTTTTGCTGCTGGAGGTCACCGGTGTCTTCAGTACAGCCGAGTCTGACAGTGTATTTACATTACACGGGGCAGAAATGCGCAGAGATCCCTGAAACAGCTCCGAACAAGCCAGCCTGGGTGCTGGAAGCAATATAGCCGCAGGGCCCAGGGAAACTGGTCAGTGCAGACCCAGGTCAGCACAGCAAGCACACCGCAAACATTTTCACTCCCGCACAATCTAAGTAGGACTTTTCTTCCCTTTTTTGGCTCCACTGACATCATAACTTTAGCAGCTACATCCATCTTTCTAGCAGAAATAACAATGCTAAAAAAATCTCTAAAGTATTTCCATCTCAGCTTCCACTTTGGAGGAGCCGCTCTTTCCCCTCGGAAAGGAAGGGCTGGTTTCTCCAGCTCAAAGGGCTACAAACTGAAGAGGCAAATGGAAGGCTCAGGACTCAATGGTTGTCCTAGATCAGCAAAAAGAGAATGTTACCTCATTCTATCTCCCTTTCTACTTACCAATCAAGCTATCCTTTTTATTCCCTTCACTACGCCAATGCTAAACAGTCTACAGACCTTCCTATAACTTAACTTCTTGCTGTCTCAATTTCTTCTTCTGTAAAATGGGAATAATAATGTATTTATCTTTACTTCTTGGCAATTAGACTAAGTAATCAAATTAACCAGTTACTGTGCATTTGTAAAGCACTGTAAGCTCCTCAGATGCAAAGCATCACAGTAACGCAAAGTTTAATAGTTATTGTTGTAAAAATAATCAAAATTCAGAGGGGAAGGGAAGGTGCCAGCTGGCAGATTGAATATCCAGTCTCGGTTATTGGCAGCAGTTTCACTGTAATAAAAAAACAGGACCATTGCTGATTATGCAGGCTTGTGCTTCCAGTCTTCAACTGGTTAAGGAGCTGCTGTCAGCTTATTTCACAGAAAGCTCCTTGTGGCTCCAAATACTGTCTGATCAGCTTTTTTTCCATGGAGCCAGTATTCCCAAAAGCAAAAGTCCTTAAGCACATGCTTAGAGTAAAACCAGCGTTTAGATGCTTTGGTTAATCAGACTCACAATAAAAAAGCTCCTCAAGATAAGAAAATGAAAAAGTTGTACCCTCCCAAAAATACAGATATGTTAGAGTATTAATTGCCAGAAATCCTCTTGATTTAACTCATCTTTATATTTTATTTAAATAAATCTCCTCTTCAAGGATTGTGCTTTGATGTTGCAGAAGGATTGCAAGAATCTACTAGGCTTTCACTCCTATTCATGACACCTGAATTACACAGGGCTAAGGGGTAGATTCCAATTAAAAAGGAGCTTTCTGGCTCTCTAAGAAAAGTTGTGCTAGCCAGTGACACAGAATGTACCAAAATAACAGACTCTATGCTGGCAAGCATGGACTCTTGTTGAAAGCTAAAAAGTAACAAAATCTCTAAGGATGCACAACAACTTCTGAAATAAATTTTTGGAGCATTTGGACCATGGTTGCATTAGCAAAAGCCAAAAAAGTTGTGAAAGGAGTGAACAAACAGAATCTTATCCTAGAGTAATTACTCTTCCTGGAATAAGCAATGGTTAATAATGAGAAGCAGACAGAAAGCCACTGAAAAACTAAAATAAAACTTGAATTTACTTGAAGCAACAAGATGGTTACCACTCACAGGAAGCATCATTAATTAGAACTTCCAAAATATTTCTGATCTTGTAGGAACTTATTAGCAACTGATTGCTCCACGGTAGGTCTCAAAACATGTGAAAATGGCAATTATATAATGTTACTAACTAAAAGACGACTACGGTGATGATAATTTTTTACCAGTAAATTCACAAGAATCATAATGGGAAACTAGAGCAGTGTTGGGGATGTTGACAACTGAGTAGTGAAGACAACAGGCAAGTCAGACACTGGTAACCATCACCTACTCAGTGTAAGACCAAGCTAACCGGCAGAGCACTATTTCTCCACATCTGTACTCACCATATAACTTGCAATGTGTCTGCGTATGAGACAATCTCCCCAAGATATCAAAGGAACTAACATGACAAGCAGGCTAATTTCTGATTAGTAAAACTATAAAACAAGCTCAGGAAAACCTGACACACTCATAGTGTTAGGAACAGCAATAGCAGAAGGCAAATCCAACAGAACATCTGATATCACTGAAGAAGTCTATGCTGAACTGAGGAGCAGGCTTTAGTGTTCTTAGGCTTAGTTCAGATCTCAGGAAGTCACTACTGACACACTGCAGTTTTGTCTATATGACAAGTGAAAGGCAATGCAGCAGCTACAGCTGCAAATAGTTTCCACAGAGGCTCATTGGAAAGCCTGGATAAGCGATGGTACTGGCACGAGAAAGTGAACAAGTCAAATTAAATGTTAATTCCTCAAAAAATGTGTCCTCAAAGAAAAAGGCAGAAAAACATAGCATGTAAATCAAAGGTGATCTAAATGACTCTGATTATTGGTGACAGGCAAAATAGATGGCCCATATTAGCATATCTAATAGAAGAGCAGACTGGATTTCACAGTCCAGAAGATCATGTGCCTACCAGATTTTCACCTTCAGAACAGTTACGGAGAAGCACATCAAGTGGCACAACAAGCTCATTAACTTAATCAGCTTTTGATAGCATCTGACAGCCTCCATCACTGCTCATTCAAACACTACTAGAAGCATCTGAAGGTTGATCAGGAGCAAAACAGATCTCTCTTGCCGCAGACACAAGGGGCCATGGCTGGGCTATTCCTGCCGCAGGAGAACAGCACAAACTGTTGTTTTTACTGTCTTGAAAGACAATGAGGAAAGAGCCCCATTACCCTTCCTCTTATCCTTGTAGTAGCCACTGTCTTGCTCATCCCAACACCTCGTTGGCCACAGCACCAAAAAATGTGGGTTCCCAGGGCTTTGCCATAGACAGCATACACAGCCATGCCACAGCCGTTGTGGTCCAGGCTGCTGTTTACTTTTCCCACTTGTACCAACTCTGCATCTTTATATATTCCTATTAAAAATAACTACAAGCTTTAATACGAGGTATCAGAGCGAAGCAATGAAGGCATGGGAGCAAAATATGTTGTTTGTCTTCTGTAGGACACTGCCACAGATTTTGATATGAAGAATGGATAAAAGGATACCATCTGAACATCGTCTTGGCCCTCTGGCAGGAGACTATGGTTTGGCATTTGATGCCAAAATAGCAAAGTCGTTCAACTACCACACAGGCACACCTCAAAACTTCACAAACAGCAATGATAACACAAACAGGATGCTGTTAATGATAAGTTAACAAAAATTAAAGATCATTAATTAATTTGGAAAGTAAAGAAACAGAAATAATGACAGAATTCATATATGTTGGTGCTGGCATGAATGTTAGGAGTGATATTCATAAAGACCTACCAGCAAGCTGTTAAGCGTTTACTCATTCAAACAAAATCAAAATATGGTCATCAAAATCAACACTTCAGACTGCAATATAAGTACTCTCCACCTTAACAAATTGGTATAGACAAATACTCTTGAAAGGTGTATTTGTTGCATTTAACCTCTGTAATTTATCTTAAAAATAGGATGAAAATACCTCACTCATTTGCTAAGAACAAAGCCTTACTATCTGTCTTGGCAGGAACATCGCCAGGCAGCTGAGGAACATGTGAGGGAGTTTCTCCACTGGCTTTTCTTCAGAGGGGGATAATATATGAAATCTGATAGCGAGAACGCACCAAGATCAGGCCAGGGGTGTCAACATGTGTACAAAAGTAAGCTGCTATTTGAGATTACGGGATGTATTCCAGTTACAATACATCATTTATATAAATTTATTGTCCTTATTCTATTATTGTCTATATTTATTCTATTATTGTTTATATTTATTCTATTACTGTCTCTACTCCACAGGATATACCCCTCGACCTACAAGCATTTCTGGGGATTTTTTCTTTCTTTAAAAAAAATACTGGGTTTCTAGTGTTAGCAGCTCTTTCATCTGAGATTTTGTGGTATTGGTGACTTATCTAAAAGTAAAACTCAAGAGTCTGTCCTCCTAATAATTTATGATTTATTGTTGATTTTGGGCTTTTTTTTTATATTTGGGTTTAGTTAAAGATGAAGCTTGAGGAACTGGAATAAACAAACCTGACTAAGCACATAATGCTGTCTCTTTGAGTGCTATTTTAAAAGATGATTTTAAAAATAGGATGCTGCCTAATCATTGATTATTTGCATTACAGGGTAGAAGAAAGGCTTACACTAAGCTTGGGCTCCACACGGCAAAGCCTCATAGAAAGCAAAAAGGAAGATATATTTCATGTCTCAAAGAACCATGGATAAAATACGGATGACAATTTAAGCTTGGGAGGCCCAGAAAGGTTATTTATTTTTCCTATCTGGGAAAGAGTTATTTGTTTGTTTAATTGTACTGTGCCTTTTAATAAGGAATGTTAAAGAATCTTCCGTTGACAGGAAAAACAATACAGTCCAAACCATGTCAGCAAGCATGCTTATTATTCACTGGATAGTATTATTCATATGGCATGCATTGTAGTTGCTGCAAACAGGAGAAATATTTGCTGTTTTGCTCAGCTGAACAGAGAACAGCTTCTCAGCCGTGCTTTATCTATTTTTTTCAAATATTAAATATTACATCACTGTGAAATAAATTAATTGACCTGTGCTGTGAACAAATAAATTACAAAATTCAATATGCTGCTTTGAATTTGCAGCTCATTTCAGCAAGCTGGTTTTGCAGTAGCTCTAACATATGAGTTAAGTAAGCCTTTCTGACAGGTGTAAAAGCCTTTCATACCACTTGCAAGGTTATGCTAGCGAAATATGACAGAAAATGTGGACTAGTCACAATATCATATGTTCCATATCAGCAAGTATCATAACAGAAAGGCTCACTACACCAAATAAAATGTACTATGTGGTAAAACAATGGGTGTGTGGAAATAATGACATAACAGATCAGGCGGGAGCTGGGGCTCTAATTTGGTGGGTTGCTTTGCCATAGGATTAACCCAAAGGAGACCTCATTATCTGGGAAAAATAAAATAATGACCTTATCCATCAGGAGCATTACACTATGTTTGGCTAAGGAGGGAGGAAGCAACATTTATTTATTTGTTTGCTTTTTTAATGCTACAAAGAGTTATTCAAGATTTTGGCAGTTTTCACACGCCTGGCCTTCCTCTGCCATCCTGTTGCGTGCACGTTCTCAAAGGGACTTTACCGATCTCTCTTCCCAGATGTTTTGTATTTGAGAAAGTGTCATCATAAATCACTGCTGGAGCAGGAGATGTTGGCTCTGACCCATACAGTGATCCAAATGCAAGTTTGATTTTCTTTTGCCTAATTAGTGGCTCACGTCCACTCCTTGGCTCACGTGCCTGCACTGGGCTCATCCAGGCGATACTCTGCATACTTCACAAAGAACCTTCTCATGGCCTTGGCCAGTGGATGCTTTTGGTTGTTACCAAAGCTGGGTAACTCTCCCAAGTGCCTCCATTCAGCAGAATGGCAAATGCTGGAAGGGAACTGTTTCTTTACGGTAAGACTGAACAGCTGATGAGCCAAACATCATCTAACTACTCACTTGTGCTCTGTGCTATTGGAAAGACATCTATTCTGGAAAAAATGAGTCTGTATGGAGCTGCAAGCTGGACTTCAATCACGGTCTCTGTGCTACGAGGCCAGCATTCCATTTGGTATGCGATCCAGAAACTTCTGCAGAAGGTTCATGTGAATTACACTTTGCCTCATGTTGAGAGTCAGGCAGCCAAAACATATTGTTCTAAACATCCTTGTTCACATGAACTTCAGTCATTATTTACTAGCACTCAAGGAAAAAAAAAAAAAAAATGACATTAGCACTGATCTAATGCTTTGATTTTTTTATTAGGGGGACAGCTGCTTATACCAGTCTGCCTCACATCTGTGAAAAAGCACAGCTTACCAGGAGTTGAGGGCTGGCAGCAAGCAGAATTGAAAATCAGGTGCTTTAAGTTCCTCAAATCCGAATTCACGCAAACAAAACAGATTTTTTTTCTGCCTCCTTTAAATAAAAAAAAAAGAAGCAAAAAAAAAAGCGCCCTAACTGGTCTTCAGAGAAAGAAACAAGAAAAAGTGAGGTATCAACAAACACAAAACCAACCCACCAGGATAAAGAAGCTAGGGATTAATTGTTTTGCTCTATGACCATCAACAAAGTCTATCAGCTAGCACCTATTTCTAGAACTTCCAATTCAAATTACATCTAATGAGTTTACAGTACAATTTTTAAAGGGTCTCGCCTGAGTCATAAAGACTGAAGCAACCATTAAGCCCCATTTGTTAACAGCTATGATAACTACACTGTCATTACGCACACGGTAGGACACCATGCTACACAAAGGACTAATGTTATTGCACCAGACTAGAAGCACTTTAAAGTCATCTTCTGCAACTAGTAAGACAGGCAAAACACGTTTTCTGATCATAAAAAGCATTCTGGAAATTGCCAAAAATCATACATTAGCCACAACTGTACATTTAAAATGTTACGTTATTTTCCCATTTAAGTAGACCACGTTCACCTGCCAAGTTCAGCTTTGCAGTGTCTGCTAACAATGGTTATCAAAACACATAACTGTTGTGGTTACATTTTCATTTGGGTTTCATGATAGTTTCACCCTCTCACTCCCTTTAAATTATTTTAATTTGAGGCAGCAAATTTGTCCCCCCTTCTTTTTCTTCTAACAACATTAATTAACGTGTTATTCTTATTATAACTGTTCACTGAGCCTAGACAACGACATGTTGTGTCAGCAGGTACGTTAGCGAAAGTGATGAAAACTGCGGAGCTATACTTGAAGCTTGATGGGTAATCAGAGCTTATCTACTTGTAATTAATGTTTCACCACAGTGAACATTAGAAATTGAAATCTACTGACCAGACTCTGATCTTAATGTATACCTGGAAAACACTAAGGATATGAGCGATTTTTCTAATTTACAGTGACACAGCTAAAATTTAATTCTGAGGTTTTGTGTCTTCAGTTCTAGAAAATCAGGGTTTTCAGTAAAGCACATCTGAGATATCGTTAGGAAAACTAGCTTGATCTCAGTCCTAACGAGATCTTTATCTTCCCACTTATTTAAAGAAAATGAAACGGATCAATGGCACATCACAGGATCTTGTGGCAATGATATATCAGGCTAGAAATCACATAGGATCACCTTTGCTAGCTCTTCTGTACAAGAAAGGAGGTATCCCTGACAGCATTGGCACGAGGTATTGCAGTAGTACTGGATCAATTTTGAGAGGACTGGTGGAACCGATAACAACCGCTACTGTACCATATGTTCATCCCAAGAAAACACGTTGCATTCATGTAGGCTGTGTGTGGCTAAGTGTATGGTTTCCCTTCCACGTTTCACCCAAGGTATTCTCAGAACGTCTAATGACTGAGATCCAAAGAAAGTGGATGCATTATACAAGATGCACTAGTTTATAGAGACAGATCAATCACAGCACAGCATTCCACTTTACAGAAAAGAATGTGAAAGGAAAGACAACTCAGTATAAAATTTAAAAAATCAAGTCTCTGGAATTCCCAGTTAATGATCAGTTTATATACAGCTTTAACTATTACATTGCAATGACTTCTCTAGATAAAAGAGGAGACTCTGCAAACTTTTTATACAGGCTTGGCAAAAACAGAAATAAAGAAAAACCTAGTCAATCTGGATTTTGAAGGTAGTCTTTGTATTCTAGAGAAGGAATCATTGCACCATTTGCTTATATGTTTCAGAATAAACAAGGCATCACCACAGGGAATGAGTCCTTGTCCTCTCTTCTTTAACAAGTCACTTTATCATTATCATTTTCTGAAAGAATTATCTATAAAAGATTCTCTATAGCTATTCATTTGGGGGCATACATCTAAAGAGATAATCGCTTAATGTAACAAACATCTTAATTTAGAGTTAACATTTGACAGCATGTTCCTCTTAATGTTCAACCAGTAACTACCAAAACGTCTTGGCTTAAAGAGGGACTTTCATCTGAGGGAGGAGGAAAGGAGGTGCACAATGTCTAGAGGCAGAGTAATATTTTAATCCTCTTATCAGTCACAAACCTTACATCTTACAGTGTTTATACTAGTTACTGTAGCTATTTAATTTCTAAATCAAAGGCTTTCCCACATTTTCCTATGACATCTTGCTACATGCTTCTGTCCACAAGGTTTTGACTTCTCCTACCTCCCAGTGAAGTCAATATCTATCTTTTAATACCCCACAACTTCAAGTGGTCAGCTGGCCAATTAATATCTAAAAGTTGGATGCTTACTTCTTCCCGTTAAACTAAACTTCTAAGCAGGACTACTGAACTTCTTACTGGTTTGCTCTGATTCCTTCCAGTCTTATACTCTTACTACTGATGCAGATTACGCTGGCCTGCTTCAGGCCTTCCTCTGGCTGAGCGTGACCTACGAGCAGTCCTGGACCCAGTTGCATTTGCTCTCCTGGGCTATATACTCCAACGCTTCGACCCTCCAAGGCATTCACCATTTTGCTGCAACTGGTTCCTAAGGCAGACACAAATATTTCAGGCTCAAGAGCAGAATGGCCTGGGAAGTTGCCAGACAAATAGTTTTACTCTGAAAAAATACCCTAATCCATTCAAATTAAGACAAAACAACATAGTGATTTCCACAGACCTTTCACCCCCACACTGTAATTTCTACTCGAAGTTGCAACAGAGCTAAGGGCAGGAGAGCAGCCTGAGGGTCAGGAGACCCTCAGGGGAGCGGAAGAAGTCAGGCTGGGCACTGATTCAGATGCAGAGCTCCAACCTGAGTTTCTCACCTCTCAACCAGCTGTCCAGATGGGGTGTTCCTTTCTGGTGGTTATGACACCGTAACAGTACCAAGCTAAGGACAGGAGAGAAGCAAGTACAGAGAAAACATTTTTGACTACATCAGCAAATGGTTGGAAAAGATACTTTTGCACACACAAGCTTTTCTTCAGATTTGAAAAAGTAACAGACTTCCCCCTCCCCGCCCCTCATCTCTCCTCCCTCCATTTAAAAAAAATCTTGGGTTCACCCCAATACAGAATAGGTGAACAAATCATAAAAAAAAACTTAACTGATGGGAAACCCATTTTTTGCCCCATTTCATCCAAGAGTATTAATTCACTGCCGACTGCAGCTGACAGAAGTTGGACCTTAAAGGGAAAAAAACGACTGAAACAGCACTCCAAATGGACATAGGAAAATACCAGGCAAAAGCTTATTTCTAACTTAAAATAATTCACGGAAGTGTTGTTCCAGCTGACATGGCTTGCTCATATGTATCCTCCAAAAATAAAATAACTGGAGAATTTGGACCCCCAAAAAAATGTACAGAGATTTTGAAGTTTGAGTATGAGAGTCTTCTGTTTGTTTAAGATGGGTATCTGTAACTACACCTACTTATAACTGAAATATTTACAGACAAGAACGTTTATGTTTGGGAATGGTCCACATTCCTGGCTTTAGCCAAGAAATTAGTTCAAGCTCGGTACTGACACATCAACTTTGCTATCCAACCAGCAAAAATACAAGTCAGCTGAGCTGCGCAGATGTTTTGAACTGGCCCAAAAGACCAAGCAATGTGATCAACATCCTACCACCTTCAAGTTGTTTCCCTGAGCATTCAAGCACACATCTGTACTGCATATTTCCTCTTTCACCAATGACATCCAACAAAAAGCAACTAATTTAACAAGCTTGCCAGTAGATCCTTCAATATTTCATTTACGTCAAAAAAAAATCAGATTGTTTTTTTAAAAACACAGCTATTTAATATATCATTGGTCCCTGGATCTGGCCAGGTATCAGATACACAGTTTACAGAAGTAACTGAAACTAGGGAATAAAAATGTATTTGTAAAACAGTATATTGATTTCGTAATTTTTTTTTTAAAGGCGTGTGGAATTTTCCCTGAGTGTAAAATTCAGCGCGGCTTGTCAAATAAACATTTTCTTTGTGTGTACTAATTGAGTATTTATCCTTTCAGCCATTTGGGAGCTAGTGCCTTTGTGCTCTTGGCGTCCCTCGTGCCACTGGCGTGCGTACGCTTTCCTCATCCATTTCATACCAACCTTTCAGTACTGTGACCACTGGGGCCGGACTGAAGGTTTCCTCTTACCTGCATTCACTTCTGATATCATTGTGGTTCCCTTGTAGTCCTTCAAAATGGACGAACATTGAACAAGTCCTCTAATACTCAAACTTTGAGAAGACCTGCTGCATTCTCAGCTTGCAGCTGCCACTGGTGCCCATTGGTCTTGGCCAAAGACCAAAAAAAGCATCTCCAGCACATCCATATATTGCCTTTTCTTGCCTTCGTTTTCACAATCCAATCCCCTCTTCTGTTTACATCCAGGTATTTCTAGAGCAACTTGACCCTTCCCTTTTTACTGTACGTGATCTATTAGCTGCATAACTTTACAGACCAAGATTTAGGTTTCACAGTGATTCTCAGGCACTTAAAGCCTCAGGAGTCGAGGGAAAAAAATGGACTAATAGGGGCTAATTTGTCTGGCTGCCCATGCGAAAACCATACAGATGATGACAAAATAGGAGAAATAATGTCATGGATAGGTGATCTGGCTCCAAAAAAGATGATTCTTGAGTCCTAACATCTGGGGGAGCGATCATTTTCCATGTATAATAATCTCAGCTATTTATTAATATAAAAGTATTTTACAAGGGGAAAATTAGTGTGGAACAAATACCAACTAAAAAACCCAGATCTAGCAAAAAGGAAAAAATCAAAGACATTTTAATTTTCCATATTTGATTATGTTTGTTCCCATAAGCATAAAGCATTAGTTCTCTCCCTTTACAATAATTTGATAGTCACAATATTAAAAATAAAATGATACAAGAAATGTATGGAGGGGAAAAAATGCCAGCAATAAATTAAATTATATTGATAAATGATAGGAACAACTAATGGCATTCTCCAATTAGAAAAGTGACCAGCATTTTTTCCCCTTAATTTTAAAAAAATGTTTAGTATTAAGAACTATTTATGATTTCCTGTGTAGACTTTTGAAAATGTTTCATTAACCCCATAATTTCCCCTTATCCTTCAGCCACTGGAAGGAGGTATCTTGACAGTGGGAAATTATATGCAAGTACCAAAGTGTTTAACATTTGGGAAAAAAATGTGGAAGCTAGGTTGGTTGTGGGATCCTGCCCTAGCCTTTCACCTCTGCTGAGCTGGAAAAAAAATGTGTCTTAGGTCATAAG
Source organism: Ardeotis arabs (assembly GCA_011801015.1). NCBI lineage: Eukaryota > Metazoa > Chordata > Aves > Otidiformes > Otididae > Ardeotis > Ardeotis arabs. The sequence continues at coordinate 8,451 of JAAGAY010144567.1, read as the reverse complement.
TCAAATGGGCTTCGTGATATGAAGGAGTCCCTCAGGAACACAGACAGAGAAATGAGGAACGAGAGAGAGAGAGAGACACACTATGACTCGTAACCTACTTCTGTATTGCTGTGAGCCTGCTTCCCACAAAAACCTCACACAAGCACGCTCCTTCCTACTGAATTTTACCTGGATGCATCCTAGGAAATTCTTGAAAAATCTAAGCTTTCAATGACTGAAATCACAAACACACACACACGCAAAAAGCCCTGCAGCAGTTCTCGGACCTACATTCATTTTTATTCAGAGAGCTGAGCTTGCGGTATGGAAAATGCTGGTTTAATTCCTCCCACCCCTGCCTGTATAAATAGGCACTGGTGTCCCATGCCCTGCAGTGTTCGGCGAGGTGACTCCAACAGCAGGGACCTTGCTTCTGCCCTCGGCGGGCTGTGCCACAAGCCTGCTCTCAGGAAATGGAGTTTAGATGTTCAGCCTCATATCCCTTCTCTTCGTGTAATCCTGTAAGCCTTCATCTTACTCTCCTGAATTATCCTCCAGGCTGTGTGGTTAAGGAATCTCCTATTCATATCAATCCCTAGTAGCTCAGGACAGCAGTAAAATACCTGCGTGCCAGGAGAACGGTGCACATGGGATTAACTGAGTGGAGAGGTTTCCACTACAATATTTTTTCCTCTCTGCCATAAGCACTAAAAAAGTGAGGCAAAGTCTATAATGTTTGTAGGCAGTAGCAGTGACTGAAGTAGTCCAGCTCACACAGCTGGAAGAGAACAGAAAAGCTTTGGGGCACAAATTACTTTTTCAGGTCTTTCTGTATCATCTCTGCACTGCTGCAGCTACAACCATATTTCTGCTCCTATGATAAACACTGACGTTATTACGCATATCCATGTGTGCATATATGTAACTATGCCTGTACAGGTGCACGGATCACACATGTATGTAGCGGAGGAAAAGAGCCAGACAATGAGATTTTACGGATAATATGATGAACACATCGTCCTACAGGCTTTGCATGAAAGGGCATGTCCAAATACAGCTCCTTCCTCTGGCTACTAAATGCAGTGCTTAGGCTGGACTTACTGCCACAGAGCTGTAGCAACTGGATTAAAGTTATATTCTGACAAGTAACAGTACATTTTCATGAGGCTTTACACATGGTCAGGGATTCAACTCTGCCATTAAAAGAGAACAGTCAGCCAGTAAATATCTTATGTCGCTTTTCCCTAGCAGGAGTGCAATTACAACCCAGCACACCAAACCGCTTTATCTCATCCTTGCAACCTTTGTCCTTTAGCAAAGCCACAAAAGAAAAAAAAAAAAAAGCTGTCATTCTTGCTCCAAGAGCATCCCATACTACTTTTAATCTGCTTCAAGATTTTGCTCTGCCCTCAGAAACACTGAACTCTCTTCTGTGTGAACAACCTGACAAGAAGCCAGGCAAAGGGCCACTCGTCGGTCAACAGGAAGTAAGCTGGGACAAAAGGTCCAAGTTGAGAAACGCTTCTCCGGGCTCTCCGTCGATGTGCAGCCTCGGCAGCCTGCGCCTGGGCCACAGCCAGCACAAAAATGTACTGCGGGTAACTGTGGGCTTTGATTAAAAAGCCACAGTGCTTAATAACAAAACCTGACTGAAGAGAAAAGAGGACCAAAAAAGAGTCGAGTTTATGAAAAATAGCTCACGTCTTTGGGCTTATTTTAAAAATATGTTTTATTGACTTTTTTACTCGATTAAAGGATACTCTTATTCTCTCCTCAGATACTCTCCACTGCTTCACACTGCACATCAATAGAGGGTGAACCAATGCAAAAGGCTGAGCTAAAGCAATCCAGAGCCACTGTGTGAATGAGTTCATGTTTCTCTCAGCATCTCGGAAAAAATGAGCTCTTGAACTATTCGGAAATCCCATTAAACCTACACATGGATAGAAAATAATTGCATTTCCAGAATGTCTGTGTGTGCACTGACACCAAATACTAAGTACGTGTAGACCCAACTAGTTTCTAAGCACTTCTGAGTTGACTGTTGCGAGAAGCAGAAGCTTCCAGGCAGCTGAACTAAGTGCCAGATGATGTTTGTTCACTCAAAAATCTCCAAAGCAGGACTTGGGGCAGACATGTGAAGGCTCTTTAGATATCACAACAGGTGTGCAAAACTCATTGCTTAATCACACAATGAAATCATGTACCTCACTTGCAATAGCCCTTTATACATACAGAGAACATGTAAGTCTCTTGCGTAGGCAGATCTGTCTGTAGCCACCCCTGCAACTTTATGGTATGCAGTTTTAGGGGATTCAAACGGATGTCTCTCTTTTTTTTTTCCCTTTTAAAAAAGCTTCTAATTTATTTTGCGCATAAGGAAAAAATATCCTTAAAATGAGACTCAGAGCTCAAATATGACTTTCTAAAACGGGACTGTGGATTCCTCTCCAAGTAATTTTAACTGGATGACTAAAAATTTCAACTGAATTATTAAAAATAGAAAGATTCTTTTTCCTTGCTGCCAGAAAATTTCCCGAGTGCCCTGAAGTCAGTTGGCTCAAAAAGTATCACTAATAAATAGAAAGAATAAAAATAATTCACAATTTAAAATTCCTCATTACAATTTTTAATTTTTATGATAAATCTTTTCCACTACATTATATGATATGCTTATGTAGGCTTTTGTATTTAAAACACGATTAACTAGTTTTCCTTACAGTTCCAAATGAATCCGAAGTAGCAATACAGGAGCAAATTACCATCCATCATCTGTTTGGCTACCCCCTTTGTAAGTTCTCACTCCATGAAAACTGCAAAGCAGCTTGCTGCTCCTTTGTTGAAGGTAACTCCTCTTGTAAATAACTTACATTTACCCCATCGTATTGGGTGGTACACGGACGTGAACAGTTACTGAGGAGCATGCAAGAACTTGCTGCCTTACGGTAACGTGCTCATATGAGCCTTCACTCCCTCTCTCCTTCCTTTGTTGACTTTGTCATAGGAATAGCAAGAATAAAAAGTGCTAAGAAGAGATTTTGCAACAAAAGTAATCCAATATTATGTTTAGGTCATACTTTGGACACACTTTTAACTAAGAACAGGAATGACCGCCTGGCAACAGCTTTGAAGAACATGAGCTGGGGTTTGTAGTGCTAGCAAACTGAACACTGCGATAGGGGCACCAAGGAGCAGATCTTACTGCAAAGCGTGAACACAAAAGCCATGCAAAAAACAGCTAAAATAATCCTTCCACTATGCAATTTGAAGGCTTGTGCCCATTTGTAAAAACCACATTTCATGACCAACTGGTTAAGCCTAGAGTAGAACAGAAAAATAATTACAAGCCTAAATGGCATGAGCTAAGAGGAAAGACTGAAATAATTGAGGTCAGTTACTGGAGAAGGCAGAGGAGAGACAGGATAAGAGTCTTCTGGCAAATTAACAGTCGCTGCAATATGTAAAGGTTTTACCATGGTTTACTATTTTACCATGTTCCTTGGGAACAGTAGACCAAAACACAACAGGGAAAATAGATTAGATTTCAAAAAAAAACTCTGGGTAAGCATAGCATACATTGCCTGGGAATGTTCAGGAATCCCAGTCATGGAACTTTTTGGGGATAGGATGTAGGAATAACTGTAGGAAATAAATCAGATATTGTTAAGCCTGCCTTAAGGTCAGATAGATGGGCTACATAAATTCTTACCAGCCCTACCTTCTATAAGTATTATTTTTATGGAGCCCCATTTTACTCTCACTTGAAACTGCAGAATTTACACTAATATTACACTGAATCTCTCTCACTACAACAGGTTTATACTACCTAGCTGCCACGGATAATTTGAAGCCTGTAATAAATATGTTTTGTAACTAATGAAATGTTACACATATTAAGCTAACTACCAGCTAAAGAAAGATCGCATATTTCATTGCAGTATTTTTTCACTTCTAAGGGCATCCACATTTTTCTCACGTTAACCTCTGTAAAAGAAAGGAAACATTAGCGTTTGAAAGCTTATGCATGAAGTGGAGCTACAAATCTCAATTTTATCAGAAAATTGCATAGATATAAATTTCAGGCTATTCAGACAGTCAGTCATTACAGAGCTGGCCCTTCTGTTGCTTTGTCTGCTACAGTCTGTTTGAAATTATGTTCACCGCTCACTGCAAAAGCTTTCAGAAAACTTGAGAGTGTTTTCTGATCCCTTTATTTTCAATGCCCAGTAACAAGACCCACGAAGGCCACCTGCTTCTACCTTCTGGACATAACTTTCTGTAATTTCTATTTGACTGGAAGAAAATAATAAACCTCAAAACTTCAGGATAGTGGCAGCCAGCTCTGTTACACTGACTTTCTGTAGTCATCCCCTGTAAAAGTCAGACCTTCAGATAGATTTATTAGGAAAATCAGAAAGATTTTTGGAGTACAGTGTCCGAAACACAAGGAACATTGATTTTCTGTTTCCTTCTTTTGTGTGTTTTGTGTTGTTTTCCCTCTTGTTTGTTCGTGTGTTACACTGTCAGGCACATTGGAACTAACCAGAAGACATGACCCAGATGTCAGCGCATTTGTAGTGGAAAAAGGCAATTTCAGAGTCTAGTGCTTAATAAAATTTTTGCATGATTTCCTACAGCTGTTATCCATGTGTTATTTCAGGATAGCTGAATCACTGCGCTGTTAAAGAACTGAAACAAGCACACAAAACACGCCGAAAATGCAAATCCACAAGTTACTTTAATGTGGGATGTAAGTGTAACTGAGCATTTGGGGCTAGCACTGATAAATAACCACTATGTTATCTTTGCCACTAGATTCTGGATTCCAAAACCAAAAACCTACTAAACATATGTATTTGCCATATGTAATTATAACATCCTGATTTAGTCACTGGAGTCTCCTCTTTCCCTTAGGATTAATCCTGTTTACTTGTGACACAATGTGGGTTCTCATTGCACTCCAGAATCTAGAGGCAAAATAAAAGTCTGTGTTTTAAAACGAAAAGCTAAATAGAAATCCTTCTGTCTGAACTCCATGTCCAATGACCCTAAGGGCCACAACAATATGCAAGTTTCAGATGATAGTCCTGGAGCTTTAAAAAAAACCCAGTAATTCCTTTTCTCTTGAAATGTTAAAGAGAACAGGAATTGGTTTGCCCTACGTAATGAACAGTTGATGTGATCACTTTTCATTGCCTACATCAATTGAATAAGGACTCATTGAATAAGGACTGTTTGCTTCAGTCTGTCACCCAACAGCAATATGAGCTCAACAAGTGTTAAGCTTACCCCAAAAAACAGATGAAAACAAACATCCCTGCTTATGAATACACTGCTACTGCACTTGGGTGGCCATCTGCGAAAAAAAGAGATGCTGGGGCCAAAGTCTCCTCTGGTATAATTCCAATGACCTCCAAGTTACACCGAGACCTACTTGCCCACTGCATTTACTGATACTCATCAAGATTTTTAAATAAAAACATATCTTGGGTGAGAGAGTTCCAGAAACAGATGCACAAAGCCTTAGAAGGGTTTTGTACACAGCATGGTGTAACCGAGTGATCCTGTCCAGCAAAACACCGGAAAAGCTTATTAATCAAAAGCCAAAAGCCCACACTCTGGATTTTTTGTTTATCTTTGCATAATTTGTTTACATAAACTTTGCACAGTATTTTTCAACTCACTGTTCCTTTGGTATTTACTTATCTTCCTAGAAAAAGCTTCCTGCCAAATAAATAATTAGAAAATAGATTTCCCCATTCCTAATTATTAATTATTGCCACTAGTAAGACAGGATATTTAAAGAGATTTGATAGTCAAGAACAGCCTCCTCTGATACGATCATCAGTAGTCCCACAATTTCAGCCCTTCGCACCATTTCTGATAAAAATGTAACACAAAATAATTAGAAAATATAAGGCTTATACTAAGGCAGATGGATGAAGAGGGTGTGATTTCAGGCGGCCTTTCTGGAGGAAAGCACATTTTGTAGAAATCCGCTGTAAAAGCCGCGAGGGCTTACCAGAGCAGAGAAGGGACAGTGAGGGAGCAAGTTAGCAAGGGTAGAACCAGTCGCATACCTTGCACCCTCCTGCACAGCAAGGAGTAGAATCTGGACCAACAGAGAAACCCTACTGAATCTCAAAATGATCCTTCCATGCCCCAGCTCTGGCTAGAATCCTAGGTAAACACTGACAAGGGTCCTCTCATTCTTCAGAGCAGAACACAGGATCCCTGACCTTCAAATGTCCTACCACTGCCTAATTTTTTTTTATTTTTTTTTTAATAAAACTACTGGAAATGCCTGTACCAAATCCCCTTCTAGCGCCTTCATTTGAAGTCATTAATGATGGAGATCTATAGGTTTGCAAAGAAATGGTGGCCCACAGGAAGAGTCACTATGGGTGTTCATGACAGACCTTGTTTTTCTCTTTTAAAACACCTTAAATAATCACTGAAAAGACACCTTTGAAGCAAGTTTTACTGTTAAAAAAATGGTAGCCTATCAATAACAAAATAACACACCCCTAAAACCAGCTGCTTCACATTCCATTCATCAATCTTTTGGTTGCTTATGTCAAACATTGACAGGTTTAATGTATTGAGAGAGAGGAGTTTGTCCTTGGCTCTAGCAGGAGGGAGGAAGTGAAGGCTGAGCACCAGCCCACAGCACACATACTGAAAAGCCTTAGGAGCAAATTGGAGCCTTGAAAACACTCATCCTTCCATGCCCTGGGATCACCCCGTGCAGACACCACAGGAGACGCAGATGTGTGTGCACTTCACCCTAAGCAAGAACAAAAATAGCGATCCCTGAGCTAGAGCACCTTCTTTTGGATGCACTTTGGGCAATGCAACAGTAACAGGCATAAGCCCCAGTACTGTACTCCGGGCAATTCCAAAAATCTCTCCTAGGCTTTATAAAAAACACAATAAATCTGTCTATACAAATGCATATACCAGCATGTTCTGTACTAACAGAGAGCAAATAGCCCCTGAAAATGCAACAATACACTAAGTAGCCAAATATATTTCTCTAATTTCAATTTTGTGGGCAAATCTGAAGAGTGCGAGGTAAGTAGAGGTATCTTCAAAAGACACGTGTCCCGATAGTCACAAAGGTCTTGAAAAGAAAGACTAAGAACAAGTCATAGTACCTGTTGCCTACTGAGAGATCTGACAAAGAGGAGAAAAGAGGAATAAGTGTGGACTGCTATTGTCCTGAACCATCCCCACACATCAGAAAATAAAAGATGCTGGTGATACTGAATTCCTAATGACAGTTTTGTACGGAGACTTTGGGAAACCAACTGATTGCAACTTGTACTAGGACTTTGTTCTCTCTTGCAGTGCCCCAGAAGCATATGTGTCTACCGTGGCAACCTGCTGGTCAATGGAAAAAAAGAGGGCTGCAAGGCTGAGCTCAAATCTGGATTCTGTTTCCCTGCAGAACTGGGAGCATCTCCAACACTTCTCAGGACAGTCCTCACTTTCCATGGGGCTCCTTCCTCCCAGCTCCTTCACAGCCTGCTATGAGAATTAGGACAAGTTCATTCCCATGTACACATCCCCCAAGATAACTTGTTTGAGAAACAAAGGCATCAACTTCAAACACAAAGACAACAATCTTTCCTGTAAGTTTGTAATACCAACACATGAGCCCCTCTGGTCCTGTAGAACATGTCAGTGGTGCCTGCCAAATTCAAGACACTTACTTATCCTACACATGGTTTATACTATTAATTATTAAATTCATGTTAAAAACAAGACTGAGTATATTTTAAACATTACCAAAACCTGGTCATATTCCCATCCTTACACTAGGCACCCTCCTCCAGATAGAAAGGAAGGTTATGTTCATTCTCTGGTCTTGGTCTTCTTTAGTCCTGTAAATGCAGTGGCTAGGGGACTGTGCAAACAAGACCTTCGGCCACCCAGCTCTAATTAGGTTAGGAATACCCACAGCTCATTGAGAAACACCAGTGGTGCAGTCAGTGTCATGGCCTATTTCCTGAAAGACTGTCCTGATTATAACATAAGCACGGTCAGTCTTGGCTAAGATAGGCAACAGGTTCTGAGTTAGCCAACTCAACTACCCAACTGACACCTTCACCCAGGAGGATAATGAAAAGCAAAGGTCACTTTCAAGATCTTCCACCTTCTCTGGTGGTCGACCAGAGGGAAAAATGCCTCATAGTGAACACTGACCTGGAAAATCTGTTCTACCACATACTTTCTTGAAAATTCTGTAAAATGAGATTAATGGTACTTCTCCCACATCCTGGGGTGTTGGGAGATCAAATGCGCCCAAGACTGTGAGGCACTCTGGTACTTCAGTGATGCAAGCCGTGGAGGAATCCAAGATAGACAGATAATCCTCATTTATACCAGATGGGGAAACAGTGAAGTAGAGAGAAGTTAAGCTACCTGTCACTCAAAAAAAAAAAAAAAAAAAAAAAAAAAAAAAAAAAA
>JAAGAY010144566.1:188143-206212 GCA_011801015.1 Ardeotis arabs | reverse complement strand
CTGCGCCGCCCCGGCCGGACCCCTCCGCCCCGTTCCCGCTACCGTCGGGCTGCTGCGCGCCCGCGCGGACCGGCTTTGCCCCACAGGGGGCGGTGCCGCGGCCCCGGGGCAGGCGGGGCGGGGGGCGGGACGGCGCGGCCCAGCCCGGCCCAGCCCACCCGGGCTCGGCCCAAAGTTTCTGCCGGCGCAGCCACTCGCCTCGCTCCGTAGAGGAGCGTGGCCCCGGGGGGGGGGGCAAGAGCCGCGCTGCCCGGGGTGGCAATATGAGGGAGCGGCACTCATGTGCGGGCACTGGGCAGCGGAGGATGGGCCCGCTGGAGCTCACCGTTAGCCCTGTGAAACGCTTGCAAACTGAGTGCGCTTTTTCCTGTCTCTTTGCAGAGGAGGCTTACCAAAAACTTGCCAGCGAAACCCTGGAGGAGTTGGACTGGTGCCTTGACCAGCTGGAGACCCTGCAGACCAGGCACTCCGTCAGCGAAATGGCTTCGAACAAGGTAGGACCCCCGCCGGCCCCGGCTCTGCCCACCGCGCCGGGCAGGTGCGGGTGCGGGGCTGGCCTCAGCCCGGTGCGGGTGGGCTCCCGCGGCCACGCACCCCCGTATCGGCAGGAAGGGGGCCCGCGAGGTGCAAGAGCCCCGGGCTGAGCAGCTCGCCGCGGGAGCCAACCGTCTCCCAGTGCCCGCCTGGCTTTCGTTGTGGTTTGTACACAAGTTTTCTTAAATTTCGGGACAAGTTGTGAAAGCGATGCAGGGCTCGGGAAGCTACACTGTTTCCCTGTGTGTTTCAATTTAAATACAAAAAGAGATTGGTTTGGGCTGCTGGGGATAGTCCCTGCAGTTGCTCTTTCTTTTCACAGCATCCAATTCCGAACTAGGGATCTTTCCTAGAAGATAGTATGAAAAGGTGATGAAGGTAGTTCTCGATCCCAAGGGAGCTGCGGACTGAACTTCATTTGTAAATAGTCATGCTAACAGATCTTATAACCCAATTTTTATCAAGAAGCCCGCTCAGAACTGAGGTGCCATCACAGTGGTCACCGTGGTCCAGAGGTGTGCTGCTGAGGCAGTGTTGCCCTTCCTTTCCTTGCTGGAAGTCGAGGATGCCTGTTAGCCAGGGACTATGTGCAGGTATCTGGTCAGTGTGTGTGTGTTTTGCAGTTTGAAATAGAGTTCCCACATGCTCCATTTGTAACTATGCTTCCTTTTGTGATTTTTGGTTTGCAAACAATATGTAGCTACGTTTCTGGAGGTAACTTTTAAAGACAAATTAATAAGCCTGCTGTCTTGCTTCAGAATTTATTTTTGTATTTGTCATCAACTGATGCTCTGAGTATTTGTGGAGCTACAAGTACAATGAGAGAGAAGAAGAAAGTTTTAATTATTAGGCTGGTTTTGTCTCTCTTAGGTCTGTGATGATCTGATGATCTATGTTTTAACACCTTTTAACCATTTTAGTGGCAATTAGATTTTTTTTTTTTGGAAGTCAGAAAATAATAAATGTTTTTGGCTTGGCTTACGCCATTTTAAAATTCTGCGATCTTTGATTGCCCTTACCAAACATCTACTGTTTCTTATTGACTTAAGTCCATGTTTAACTTAGCCTGCATGTAAGATGTGAGCTGTTTGCACTCTTGTGCAGTTTAGTCCCATAATATAATACCCCTTGTGCTTTTCTTGTCTTTAGAGACTCTTAGCAGCAATTAAATCTCCATTTTAAAAGTTATCTACCTGGCATTGCCCTATTCTCAGAACTATGTTTTCAGTTTTTATTGCCAGTTGAAACATCTGATTATTCAGGGCATATTGCATACATACCAGCACGTTACAAAGGCAAGAGTTTTGAAGTCTGTTGTAGCACTGTTTGAATCTACTGACATTGTCTTCAAAGGGAGTAAGATCAGACCAAGACATAGGGCTTGATCATTCCTTGCTAACAAGTTTGAACACCTATTGATTCCCTGACCTGTGGTATCTGTATAGCCACTCTCTCACAAGATCCTGGACTTTCTTCAAGTATTTATTACCTCCATAAACCAGGTGAGATACACAGTATATTTTATAAACAGTAAGGACAAGCTGTTTTTAGAATAAGGTAAAACTAATTGTGAATCAATGCATCTTAAGTTTTGCCAAGTATATTCAGATTTTGACCTAAAGAGGATCTGTTTTTAAAATAAAATGTGACAACTGCTTTGCATCTTTAAGTAAACACGAAGGTGTTACATACATCTGATACCGCCTTTTGTTCATATTTGTTTGAACTAGTTAAAGAATTGTTTGCCATAGATTACAGGATGAACATTCTTCACACGTGTTTATTCAAATGAAGAGGAAAACGTGATTCAGGAAAAAGATTTTAATCTTGTTGTTTCCAACATAAGATCATGCAGACGGGGGATCAATGCGGGGTACTATGACAAGTGTAGTTGTCATAGTTAATCTGAAGGTCAGTAAGAATGATGCAAAGCTTTACATCAACAGTGGAATTTTTATATTAAGGTAAAGTATTGCCACAGTCTGCTTTATCTGTCAGATATGGATGTACATGTCTAAAGCACTTTACTGCTGCTTACTCTTTCATGTTGCAGTATTTAGGAAGAGCCTGCTATTACTCTACTGGGAGGGAATAGCTATCATTTGGTTTTGCAGGTCATACTCTATTCTTAAGGTAAACTTTTTCCCCTCTTTTTTGGGAAATCTGCCCCAGTTGTATAGAAATCTCTTTCGATGTTTGGGAGTTTTTTGTTTTGCCTTGGTTTTTTAAGAAATAATTTTTAAAAGGTACATTGGTGCCATTAACCATAATGTAAACAATCTTGAGTATAAATGAACAAGCCGGTATAATAATGTGAGAAAGTTTAGTACAAGAAGATTTTCATTTTAACTGTGTGTTAACAGGTAGTTCTAAAGAATCATTTTATTCCTGGTTATTAAAATGCATTCAGCATTTATACAGCACCTCCTATTGCAATATAACTGCGATCTACAACATCTCTGTGAGGCTTATAGGTAAATAATACTATTTTCATTTATAGAGAAACTGAAGTAAAGAAACTGTGCTCAAGGCTGAGGGCGTAGACTTCAGCACAGCAATGAATAATCAAGAGTACTCCGTTCTCTGTCCCAAGAGTAAATCCTGTAAATTCAGATGAGAAAATCGGGAAAAGGAATGTTGTTGGTACAGAACATAGTTTCCCTCTTTCCTTGGGTTTCTTTAAGAATTAACCCACAAGCCCACAAGGTTGATTGATTTGTTTTTTTCCAGACTGTCAGCTACTTTCCTTATTTATTTGACCTCTTTTTTGTTTTTTTTTTTAATATGACAGCATTTTCATCAGTCTTAATTTTCCTTATTTATGTGACCATAATGCGAGACATAAGGGGTAGCAGAAGAATTGAGGTCTGCACCAGGTAAGAGCTTTTGCACATTGCGCAAAGGCTGCCAAAGTAGAGGAAAAAAATCCAAGAAGGAAAGGGCACTGTGTGTCCTGAAGTAGGCCAGGGAGTGAGTCTTACCTCAAGTCCTTCTCTCTGTGCAGTGAGCTGGCAGTCTGAACAGTTGATTGCGTCTGTGTGGAATCTCCTTACCGTTGGTAATGCCTGCGTAGGACTTGCATTAGCATATCCCAATCCAAGGGTATTTATTTTGTTTAGATGCCCCTCGTGCTCAATTAGCCATAGTTTATGACGTGCCAACTCACAGCTTTGGATGACTGGATGACGCAGATACACAAAAAAATCCTTCTTCTGCCTGCTAAGAGTTGCTTGAAGCAGTAGGCACAGGGTACTTTCTGCAATCTCTGATGAGCCTTGGCATCTTGTGGCATAAGTGTAACCCCAAAAACTTTCAAAACATGTTCTAGGTTGGCTCTGTAGGAAGCCAGCCATGATGCTTGGCTGCTGAAGTTACACTAGGATGATGATTATGATATCCAGATCATGTCCCATTTCCCAGCCATCCCTGAGATAAGCAGATTTCCAAGTGTCTGGAGCCATTGCACATGAAGTAACTGATGGATAGATCTGTGATGCACCCATAGGCATAGTTTGTAAATAAATCTGATTTTCAAAATGACATAGCATTTAAAAGTATGGTCAATTGTCATTATGAATCTTACAGTAGTAGGTGTTTTCTTACTTTACCAGCTTCTGGAGTTGGGCCCTGACAGGAGAAGTTTCTCATCCTCATACTCCTGTAGAAACTCTATAAAATATTGAAAGGCTCTGAAGTCAGAGAACAAATAAGAGGCACCTTAAATTTGTAAAACCAACTAAAATATCTTTAATTTTTGGAGACCTATTTCTGATTTTCTATACCATGTACTGTTAATATTGGCTAACGTCAGTGGACTCTGGCTCTGTTGTGTTTTTCTGCATGATGCTTACTTGAGCAGAAATAAATTCGTTTTAGGAAATAACTTACCAATTTGGGTCACAAAAGATGGGATCCTAAAGCATCACTAGATGCCTGTATTTAACTGTTCTGATTTCCAGTGATGCTAACCCATATCAGTTTCCACTAAATGGAATTGTGAGTAATATTGGTGTTGAAAAACATAGTTTTTAGGTGGGTACTAGCTTGCTGACTGTGATTTCTAACTTTAGGCACAGGTCCACTTTCATGCACTTGTACATGCAAATGATTTTTTAAAAATTTCCTGGTTGCAGAGTGATGGGGGTTTTTTTAACTTTTTAAAAATAATTTGTGTGGTTTTTTTTTTTTTGTTAATGAATAACTCCCTCTTATTTATTTTTTTTTTACCAAGCAAGATTAAAGCAAAAAATAATGGATTTTAAGTTATCTGGGAGAAGAACTATCTTCTTGCAGTATACAGTACCTAGCTTAAGTCCCCGATTCTGAATCTGAGAGTTACTCTGTGGCCGACAATAAATAGATGAAGAATACCAATGAAGATGTACCTAGACAGCATTAGTTGTAGATTAATCAAACGTGGAGGAATACTTGTAATGAAACTGATACGCAGAAGTACATTTTCACTTCTGTAATCAAGATTTTGCAAACATCCCTAGTGTGTTGCTTTTGGGTGTCTGAGTATCTGAGTTTAGAGATGGAAAATGTTTCAATTCATGTTGATTCTGTTTCAGTTTTAAGTTTATGGCAGATGAGATCATTTTTGCAGGATGTGCTGATAACTGGTAATGAACTTTGGAAAAAGTCATTAATTGGATATGTCTTTCCCACTATAAACTTATGTGAATGCCTTTTCTCCAAGAAGCTTTTTTTAGGTAACAAGGCTAAGAAGATTTAAGTTTCATTTGGTTTGACCATGTTAACTATGAAACTGCTTTTGAAGTGTAAACTATCTTATAGTTGTCCAGCTTGTATACCAGTATGTGCAAATGCTTACAGATTAAAGCAGAAGTGTATTTGCAGGCAGTTACTAGTGCTAGTTACTATTAAAAAAAAACCTTTCTGAGATTTTTGAGTGTTTTGAAGATGTCCAAAGCATAAATGTTTTCAATCGAGTAACTCTCAAAGACTACGCTAATGTAACATTCAATGCAAATTTTAGTGGGATTTTGATTTATGGTTATGGCCATGTAGTTATCATCTGTTACATATGCTCAAACAATAATCTTAATGATACTTTATTTTAAATAATTACCTACCTGTAAGCATTTAATGTAAACCAAAATTACACTTGAAGGAAACAAACACAACTTGAAATTTGTTCAGTTACTTTTTTTTTTTTTTTTTTTACATTTCCTCTTGAAGCCTGCTGTCAAACTGAGCCATTTTATAATCATATTTTCCTGCTGCTAAAGAGTGTTTTTCCTTTTCTCCTTTACAGTGCTAAAAGGCTCACACAAGCAACAGGGAGCTAACTAATGTAATACCTGGGGGAAGAGTGAGGCAGCACTAATTACTTAGTTCAAATAATGGACTGTGTATAAATTCCCTAACATGCTTCAAACAGAAGTGGTGTTTTACCTCTGTCAGGTTTTCCCAGGGGCAGAGGAGAGCCCCGCTGCCCGCATTCCTGAGTGAGCTTCCCTGGGGCAAGAGGAGCAGGGCAAGAAGGCACCTCCAGCCTCTTGGCAGCTCTTCACAGGCACTGGCCACTGGATGGAGAAGCAGCATCGTGTTCCCGAAGGCTGACAGCAGCTCTCAGGGTTTCCCCATGCCCAGAATTTACAGAGCTGATGACAGGCTCCAGTTCCTGATTTAGTCCATTCATCCGATTTATCTTTGTCTTATTCTGTGGAAAAGCTTAAGTGCTGTGGCAGTCGGTAGTTTTGTGGGAGCCTAGATGGGCTGAGTCTAGAACTTGTGAACATAGCTCATGCTGCTGGCTCAGTCTTTTATTAACAGACTAGTTTCTGTCACTGTCTTCTTTTAATTTTTGCTGCCAGCTTTGGGGACAGGTTCGTTGCACAGTTAAGAGCTTGTCTTTAGAAATTACAGTTCACATTTAGGAGCATAATTTTTTTTTTTTATTACTTTTTCCAAACGTGGAAGCTCAACCAGTGTAAAATTGTAACCTCTTCTGTCATAGCCAATGATTAAAGTGACCTGTCTCCAATTAATGGACAGGATAATGTTGTCATATCCGTTTAAGAGAATTAATCATGTTTAAATCCTCTTGAGTTTGAAATATTGCCCTGAAAAATATGTGCTGGAAACATAACAGTAGAAAAGAAATTTGGTTTTGTTCATGACTAAATTGTTGCAGAGCAGGCAAGCATCTCTATTTTGCTTCTCAGATTTAAAGAGCTTGGATATCCAGGTTGAAAAACTGATGGGGTTTGTTGTGCGACAATCCTCTTATGTAATGTCTGGCAATGCCATTGCACTTGGCTGGTCGACATGATAGTTTAATTGGTTCTTACATTCCCAGATCTTTCTAGGAAAATCCAAGGATTTGGTTAGCTCTTTAGAGTGCTGCTTCTGATGAAGATTACCATTAAGAGGCAGCTGCTAGCAAGAAAACTCTTACTGAGTGCAGCATCAGGAAATCTTTTATTTGTCAAGGATCTCAGTTTGCACAGTGACAGAGTAAAGAGATACTGAGCATTAATTCAGCCTGAAGTTGAATTAATGCATATTTGTGTGGATTCTCCAATTTTGTTGTACTTCATAACAAGAGAAAAGGAAAAGAGGTCTGTGGAGGTAAGGAAAGGACTACCTTCACAGGCACACTCCTCCCTTTCTGTGCTCTGAAGCCAGCCAGTAAGGATTTCAAGACCTCTGGACTAGAGTGCAGTTCCCTCTGCACAACCTTACTCCCTTACTTGCTCCCGTGTAAAACTACTCATGCTTCTGGAGAACAGCAGACTTGCCCTCGAGCAACCGCAGTGATGAGTGAGGGGGGTGTGTGTATGTGTGTGTGTGTGTATATGTATGTATATAAAAAACACAAGGAGATAACACTTTCCTGGCTGTATTGCACAAGGACATGCTGCAGCAAGATAACAGCTAAAACTTGCTCTTGTGCAGATGGTTTGTACCAACTCCTCCTTATCATTTATGAACACTTCCATCTTCTCAGAAAGAAGTGGATGGAGTGTTGGTGCCAGTTTGGCAGTGGCTGAATCTCTTCTGTGCAAATGTGTGCTTCTTCCATAGGAGCTGTCGGATTGGTGTCAAATGAGAAAAATCATGAAATGCCCTGTTCTTCTGCGGGGACAGTAAGTGGAGGCTTTGGTGGTGTCATACAGCTGTAGGTCTGTTGCTGAGAAAGACGCAAATGTGGTGGGTGAGGCTCAAGGTGTTGAGTTGTGATCAGCCCTTTCTCTTTTTGTGGGTACATTATGGCAAACGTTCACCTCCTTGGGCTTCTCAAATAGAAGTACACCACAGAGGCTATCCCGTTCTGTACCAGTGGAATGGAGGCTAGAGTTGGCTCTTAATGGTCAATACAAAGAGCACTGGCATTTCAAGGCTCCAAAACAAGTTAGGAACCCTTCATCTCACAGATTCAATCTGTACTTTAAATTCTAGAAAAAATGAATTCATTTCTGTGTCTCTCATTCGCTGCCACTTAAAAAGTTCTGGATGTGAGATCTATGTAAGAGGAATGTTGCCACTCTGAGGGATTGCCATGATTTAACACTTTTCAACTTTTTACTGCTTCTAGGATTGCATAGCTTTCCAGTCACTAATAACTGGATAATTTTTTCCATAAATATAAGCAAATGGTGCATACTAGCATACAAACAGCCCTTTTTGTAGCCCCTTTAATTATAGGAAGTGCCATGGTATGAGGGATTCTTTTCTTTTAGTATAATAGCACAGAATAATATAGACAAAATGTTATGGAGTAAATAACTAGAACCTGATGTGGGGAAATAACTTTACTTTCAACCACCATAACAGAGAATTCGAAAATTACGAAGTTTTTCCAGCAGTTAATTATTTACAGTTAAAATGCAAACGTCAATGTGCCTTTTCATGGCATTTACAAAAAATACTGATTTTATTTTTTTTTCCAAAAGTTTTGCTTGGAAAAGGCTTCATGGACATGAGTACTTGAAAACTTATTGCTTAATAATAAAGGTGGAATTCATGGCTACTGAAAGGCATGATAAGTATCTAAATACTTGTGGCTCCTTGTGACAATATTTAGAGCCATGAACTCCTGCTTTATGTTCATAGTGACGTGCTGCTGTAATCAAGGTTAGACTGTAAGATATGAGGCATTTTGGAGAGAAGTGGCCATTCTTTTCTTCTTCTTTTTTTTTTTTTCTTTTTAATAAATGTTGTGTTTCCAAGAAGAGGCAGCTTCTGCTATTATATAACGTTTTGGTACAATGAATGTGTTGTTTGATGAAACATCAGTTCAGCCTCTGCCTCATATGGAAACTGCACTAAGAAACTGTTCTGCTGTTTCAGTTACGTTAGTAGGGGTTTTGGTATCATCTGCCAAAACTTGCCATGTTCAGGAGACTTAACATAGAATTACGTATAGTCTGGATTGAGAAGTTTATTCTGATTTTTTAAATTTATTTTTTTTAATAAATCATACCTCAATAGAAATTGGTCCCAGTTCTAGTTAACTTGCAGCCAGTCCTCCTTGTAGCTGCAGAACTGAATGTAGGCAAGCTAAGGCATGATGGAAAGTGATGCTACTCATCCTGCCTCGAAACTGTGTGAGCAGGGCAGTGGCCAGGGTTGAGCTGGAGTTCACCTCTGAGCAGTTCAGCCGCAGCTTCCCTGTGGCTGTCCCGTTATGTGTCTGGTGGCAGAGCCCTGCTGCGATGGGGACTGCTGCTTCATCTGAATCTCCAGCCAAGGGAGACACCACTGTGCTAGGGCAAGTTCTGCCTGTCGTTGGCTCTGCTGGCCGACTCCGGGTGTGGAAATGGATCTACACAGGCAATAGTGTCCTCTGTGGTAAATCACATGCAGCAGAGCAACACTGAATCAAGCTAATGTGCAGGGCCTGTTTACAAGGTTGTCTAAAAATAAAATTTAAACAGCTTGCTACTTCTGTTAATTAGGTTTTAACCCACTAATATATGATCAGCTAATGAAACTGAGATGACTGAATACTTGTGTAAGATCCCTCAGCAAGACAATGTGTAACTAAACCCTCTGCTTATAGTTGCTATGGGAAAGGCTGCTGGTTTATGCATTTTTGCTATCCATTTTATTTGGAGAGGGAGAGTAAGAGGACAAAGGAAAGTTAAACTTGAAGCAGACCTGCTAGTTAAATTTGATTGCTTTTTGATCTTTTATTACGGATAAGAAACACCAGAGTTGCAATTAATATACATATGTAGTTTTGCATGGTAGTAGCTCATCTTTCTTGGTCAAGGATAATTTCTAATTTGTACAAAAAGTATGGAAGTAGCTTATGGATCTATTTAAAACAGCCTCGAATATAAAACACATAACATGAACATCTAACTTAACTTTTCACCTGTGAAACAGCACAGATCTTCAAGGTCCTTTTTTCACCTACTTGTACTGCAAGTTATGTTTAAAAAAAAAATCTGCTTGTCCTGTGCTATAGTGATATTCCATGGCTTTCATGTCACTCAATTTACAGATCAGAAGTTTGTTTCACAAGCTGGGGAACTGAGGTGGAGCAGTTAAGATGCGTTTGTGGTGGTCCAAGTCTGGAACCATGTTTCAGAGCATCTTGCTGCAGCTTTGACATGTTCAGCCGTGGTGTTCAGCCGTGCTGTCCAGTTAGTGTCTGCTTGGCACAGCTCAGTGACAGGACTCCCTGCACTCCCCACTGCGTACATTCAAGTCTAAGTTAGGTTTTCGGCTGGAGAGATCACTCATTAGTAGGTTTCCTGAAAATCGGAATGCAATCCACTCTCATCAACACTAGATGTTGGCAAAATGTTAATGAGGCAGCAATTACTTTAAAGTGCACTAGTCCAGGCTGGTTTTCAAGCTCCTCTATCATTCTCCCTTGCTAATTTAACGTGTGTTAATGGTAGCTTTTGCTTGCCTGTGTTCATAAGTACCATATACTAACTACTAGGATTTTCTTTTTGCCTGAGTCTTGTCTTTTTGAATAAATTTATAAGCAGGTTTTTCAAAGTCATATAAAGCAATCAAAACAAAGTCAGTGTTCTTTTTATTCTGGAATAAACAGCTGGACCTCACAGGAAATGTGTATGGTTAACTGCAACCTTGTAACCATTCCGCTACATCCCTCACGTTCCCCAGATACATGAGCCCAGGAGTATTGTTTGATAGATATAATAATGTGTGGTTTTTAGTTGAATTAGTTTATATGACTGGAAAGACCTGTTCAAGCAGGCCTTAACATATTTAAACCAGACTATCTGATCTTCTTGTGGCCAAGATCGACTGTACAGCCTTAATGTAGTAGTTCTGCAACCTCACACTGCTAGCTGAGATATTACCATTTACATAAACTTGCTTTTTGCGGTTCAGGATGAACCGTTGTAACAGATGGCCCAGAGCAAAATGACGAACACTACTCATATTTTAATTACCATAAATCAAATATTAAGAGGAGGACCACTAACTGAATAGGTAGAATTTTATCATGAAATACCTTTGTTTTGTTGTATGCTAATACCAGTCAATAGATTCAGGAAGGCAGCACTGCACCAGTTGGTAATGAAAAAGTTATTTTAGCTGCAGGGACTAGAAATGAAGGTGCTAAGTTTTTGGTTTTTTTTTTCCTTCCTCTTTCTCAAGGTATTGATGTATATTATGCATTGTAAAATGTAAACTGGAAGGTACCTCACCCTGAAGGTTTCTTAAATGTAGAAACAATGATGTTCATAATACATCATCCACTCACTGGAGCTTCAAAGGGTGGTCTAAATGAAGAGTAATTTTTGCAGAGTGAGGATGTGATTCATGTATAGTCACTGACACAAGGAAAGAGTTGTTAGTTTTTAGATGATCTGAGCAAGAAAGAAATGATAAATACCCAAGGTGATGTTTTGAGTGCGCTCTTTAGCAGTGTTTCTGTAAACTTCATTATTGGGACACTGGAAAAGTAGTGCAACTCCATCAGGAAAGAATGGTAAGCAGATGGCACAATAGAGGTTAGTGTAAGAACAAAAGAAATAGCAAGATAGTGCTGTTTCATTAATAGAGCGAGAAAGAGTTTGAAGAGCAGAAACAACAGGAAACTAGACTGCCAAGTAGACATTGTGGACTTGAGCATCTTTGATCATGTTTTACTGAAAAATGGACAAGACACACTAGAAAATAGACTTTTTATGCATGCAATCTTTTAAGCAGTTAACATTTTCTGTGCTTAAAATTTAGATTTGCTAACCTTTTTTTTTGAGGAAAAAGTTTTGCTTTGCTGTGTGCTTTTGCAAATGATTTTGAAGGATAATGACTGGGCTCTAAGCTTTGCTGGTCCTGCGTTGTCAGGTGGTTGGAATTTTTTAGTATGTCAGCAGTATCATGAATTTTTGGCTATTGTTGATAAGCTTTGTTGCCACAAATGTGCATTGGTGACTTTGTTTCCTACTGCGTGGTGTGTAAGCCCTGATAAATTAGAAGGGGTGTGTGGGTGGTGTGAGAGTTACCATACCTTTGGTGTTGGCCATGTTTTCCCCATGCACAAAGGGACATCCCCTACAAGTACACATGAAACAAACAAAATGTTTTCAGTTTAGTGACTGAAATGAATGAAACATGCTATAAAATAGCAGAACTACATTTGAAAGTTAATGGTGAGCAGGTTTGTAAGGATCTTTTTAACTGTGCTCTTGTTGTGTGAATTAAAAAGCTCACCTCTTTGATACTCAATAGCAGCATCTCAGAACAAGGGGGACAGACGGGTACTTGAGACCTTGCTAAATGCAGTATTTATTTTGCTTTCTAAACATGTGCTTCCCTGGGATTGTCCCTTCTTAGCCTTAGCTCACCTAAGTTCAGCTTTTGCTGCCACAGAAAACTAGAGTTAAAAGGACTTCTTCAGCCAAACCCGGATGCACTATTTGCATGCCGTGTAACGGGTCTCGAAGCAGCCCTTGTGTGCGGTGTTGCAGGGAGCATGCTTGGATTCCTCAGCATCTCCATCCTCTGCTGCATGCTGATCACCTCGGCGGCTACTGCTGTCTCCTGCTGCTGCTGCTGCAAATGCACGCTGTGCTGGTGCAGGCACCATAATAGGAAGCACCTAGGGCTGTCATAAACAAACAGGCCGGGGAAAAAAGTGCAAGCCTGACGTATGGTGTGGCCATAGCAACAAGCAGAGATGAGGGTGCCATTTTGGAGTAAGTGCAGGCTAGTGTGGCTCAACAAGAAGTGAGAAAGTATCTTTGCTGGATTTACAAAGCTGTTCTGTATGTGCACATCAGAGCTTTTCTGAAACATACTACTTGCAAGAAGACAACTTACAAAAAAAACAAAATCTGAAATTAAGTATGTAAGGGTGTCTTTAAATGAAATTATTTTTCACTTGCAATGGAAACTTTAGCTGGAAAATTTATAAGCACGTTTACTCCTGAGAAATATTAATGTGATGAATTATTTGACAAATCATAGAGTATCTCTTTGGATGCATAAACTTTAAAGCCCAGAGGTCAGATTTCTCAGTAAAATGACTGTGTTTTTCTTGTACTGTGAAGCATGGCCAAAGTTTTGTATGTCTGAGTACTGGACCCAGGTAAGATTGCATTTCATAATTTGGTAATTGGTTGCTTTTTCCTCTTTTCTTAGTGTCAGTAAAAACAAACATGCACATTTTCTAGCTGGGTGGGATTTTCTGCAGCTCTTTTTGGTTGTTGCTGAAAAGCTTTCAGAGGCTTTTTTATGGCAGAGCTCTTAAAGCTCACCACTATGAAGATTATTCATTTGGTCGATACGTAGTTAGAGCTTGGCATTTCTGGAACAGCTTTCAGTACATCCCTGCTTACCGAACTTGATTTTTAAAATGGAATGACTAAATTTTACATACAAGAAGATGAAGTGCTCTGGAAAACTTCTGCAGAAAGAAATCTTGGCATTTGGGGGCTAAAACTGAAGTAATAATTTTTCTTTGGTGGTCAGGAAGGTACATCTGTAATCCGATCTTTGTTTCACAGAGCTGTGACAGATAGATTGGTTGTAGGGATGATTTAACAATACAAAGTAAAAGTGTGCTCTTGAGATACAGTAGAACTGCAGGAAGAAAATAAATTCGATAACTATGTTGTGGTGAATTTTTTGTCTTTCCAGGTAGATACTATTCCTGTGCTTGTGTGTCTTTTAGATTTATAGATGTGGTGTAAATAAAAGGATGCTGGTGTACACAGGGGTTTTAGGTTTGTTCTTGCAGTTTTTATCAGAGCTTGAAAAATGTCCTGGTGGTAGAAGACTAAAGCTGACTGACCTAAGTTGAGGATAAGAGGACAGCTGTTGGTCTTACATCTTGTTACACCCTGTCATTCAAATAGCGTGCCTATGTATGAAACTGTGCCTTGAGGGAGGAGTCATCTGGGGTTTGGTTTTGTTTTCTTTTTTTGATTCCTTCTACAGTATCTTGGCTGTTGTGAAATAGCATACTCTACACAAATCTTTCTGTTCCCCAATCTGTCTTTTCACCCCGTATCCTGCCCAGAGATGGTCTCTTGCCTTTGCTGATGCCTGTAGCTTTGCTGAACGACAAGAGTCACGCCAACCTGCACTTGTATTTGCCAGACGGCTTGCTCTTGGGCTTGTAGGTGGCAGCACTGGAAGTGACAAGATCCGTTTTGTTTCCTACCTTTTGAGTACCAGGGTACTTCCAGAAGTCTGTTTGCAAACTGAGATGAATAGCTCAGTTTGGCTTCATAGTCCTTTTGCTCTTGGAAAATTTCCTAATCAAGACCTGGGAGTACACTCTAAAAACAGACAAGGCAATGTTTGCTCTAGTCAGAAAAAGTATTTTGTGCTTACAGTGAACTGGGCAATATTGGGAATTCTTGTCACCTAATGCATGCTGAGAAAACCGCCTAAAAATCAGCAGCATGTTTGGTTTTTAAAAGCTAGGAATATGCTTTTTACACAAGTAGCATTAAATTAAGCAGTAGTTAATAGGACAAGCGTATCAATCTCGTGCACTGGGTATGAAAATTAACTTTAGTGTTCACTGAAGTTACCAGATGTTACATCCTAACTAATTTTTAATGGAATTTGCATTAGACAAGACATAAACTCCCTAGTAACTATACAGTCCAGTACAGACTGTTCCCATAGTGTGGAGCATTTGAACAGTTCGTTCGAATTCAACTAGAACTTGATCTAATACCTGCTGGAGCTGATGAGAGTCTTTAAATTTACTTAATCAGACTGCGGCTGGACCCTATAGCCGGTTTTATTAAGCATCATTATCTCTTTGATGAAGAGTTAGTAGAATTGTCTGCTAAGCAGCAGCTTTGGGCAGACTGTGAGCCTTTTTAACATTTCTGTCGCTCTCATGGCAAAAATGGGCTCGTGCCTGTGTGCAAGCTCTCATGTAAATTGACAGACTCGGCATCTGCCGAGGTCTCTCCAGTGTTTCTGTTTGCTCAGAGCTTTTCCAGCTGCTCCAAACATAGTATGTAAATGTGTAAATGGGCAAAAAGCAGCCAATTTTTCCCAGCTTTTTTTCCTAACAAAAATGCAAGCCAAAGTTGAAGATGATGCCATATCTATTTAGAGGATATTGGTTTTGTTTGATTTTAAGATGTTTTTCAAACTAGGGGTGATTTTTATAGAGACTTAGAAGTATGTACCAAAGAGGACTGAAATATGAAGAAGATCTTGTTTCTTGATAAGATACCTAGTAATGCACCCTGCATTACTATGCATAGTAATAATGAAAGGTTAATAGGTAATCTTTTACTTGAGTAATGTCTGTGTATTTCGGATCCATATTCATCAGAGAATATACCCCTATCTAGCGATGTACTTTTTGTTAGTGGAACCTAATAAGTGATGTGACATTGTTTTCATATTTTTAGTCTACCTTTGGTTTCTTACTTGGTGTAAATGACAGGTTTCATTACAATTTAGTGTTCAGAAAAGAAAATAAGTGATCGTGGGTTATCATTGCTTAAACAGAGCTCTTGCCTTTCAAATGAAATTATCTTTAATGCTTTGCTATGCTATAGAACTTTATAAGTGACTTAAATTATCAAAGCTAAAACATATTAATTTATTCATTACTAAGGTACATTTAATCACTTTGAAATAAAAAATATTCGCTGGTTATAAAACATGTATAAAAGCAGTCTTTACAAAAGGTGATTACCATATGATGTTACAGTACATACTGGAAATGGCTAAATACAACCCACATTTGAGCATTTTCAGAGGAAATACCGATTTAGCAGTAAAATTGTTTCCTTTTAAATACCAATTTATTGGTGCTCTGTCAAACTAGGATTGCTCAGAAGGAACCCACAGTAACATTACTGAGGGGTGAGTACATTGATGTGGCAAGGAAACCTTGGTGTGTATTTGTGTATTCCATACTATTCATTCTTCCAGAAAAGTTAGCATAAGGATGTTTTATACGTTTGAACAATCAGTTGTGAATAATGAAAAAATAGTGTAAAAATGGTGGAGGATTACTGAAAGGGTGACTGTCGCTTGAAATCCATTTCTGCAAAGTTGGTGTGAATTGCATATGTTTATGCTCCTATGTATTGTGTGACTTGAGATAATCTTGGTGCTTTGTTTATATTAGTTTTATTTCATGACAAGAAGCAAGATTCACCCAGGTGAGGCCTCCTACAGAATCTTTTCAACTGCTGTGATGAGACTGTTTTGGAGACTAAGAGGTGTAGGAGTTGTGCTTCAGCAGCTCACTGTAGGTGCCTTAAGTAAAACTCAGTGCAAAACTATCCATGTTTGGGAGGGCTCCTGGCTGTATCCCATGGGCTACAACTGGTGAGACAAGAACCGGCTCTAGCCTGGAGGGTACATGAGCCATGTAGTACAAGAGTGGTTCTGGTTTAATGTTCTCATCTCACAACAGTTCACGATGCGGAGTGGGAAGGAACAAAATGTTCACAGGATAGAGCGACACTGCAAGTCTAAACTTGGGGAAGAACCAGGGGGTTCTCCTGACCCTCAGTTGTTTCAATTTCCAAGAGCATGCTCTCCTGAGCAAGTTCGATCCTTTGTGTGTCCTTTCTTATCTGTATTATGAACGATGAGCTATGTGGAAACTCCAGTAGCTAGAGATGAAGGATGCTGACAGTACATTTCTTCAGCTGCCTCTCAGCTGTTGTTTGCTACCCAGCTGAGACTTGGCTGTGACAGTCTGAGCACTTCCCGCTCTGCTCCAGCACAGGGTTAAACAGGGTTGCCAAACCCGAAGGAATCCGTCTGTGTTGGCACGGGATGGTGAGGAGTGTTCTCTGTCAGGCGTGGGTGCGTCACTCGTCCTTACTAGCACTCGGCCAACGCCTCCCCAGCATGGCCTGGTCTGAACCTGCCAAACCCCGGGGCCAGGTATGCAGGCATCCACAGCTGGCAAACCAAGCGCCAGGCAGCGGAGCAAAGCGACGGCTCTGCCTGATCTGAACACAGCAGCACCCCACTGCGCACTGTCACTGTGACACAAGAAGTCAGCACTCAAAAAGACACTTGGATCCTATGTGTACAATGAGAGGCAAATTACTGGTGTCAACAGACATAGAGTAAGGAAACCTGAATATACCACGAGCTTCCTCGTGCATAGACTGAGACTTCATATAAGAGGGGTTTGAATCACACAGGTAGTAAGTATGTAATTTGGGAAGCTATGGAGCTGCCTTTGGCCTGATTTTGTTATCTTGTCTCCATCTCTCTCGTGTACTGATAAACCCAGCCTTACAGTACACCTGACTAGGGGACTGGAAACCACTTAGGTTTTATGCTTGTTTGCTTTATTTGACCTAGAGGCATTTGGGTGAACCACTCAACTTGGACAAAAAAAAAGAAGCATTACATTTTTGTGTGTTTCCCTGTATGCATGAGACAAGGGTGTAATGGGTGAGACTGTTTCTCCTGTTCTGGATGGATAGATTTTCATTTTTTGTGAATCAGTCTGCATAGATTTAGAGCATGTTTAGAGCATCTAAATAAATAATCATATGAAAGGTGTGAAGGACACATTGACATGAATATTAGTTGGTGTGTAACCCTTACTGAGTTTTTTCCTTGAAAGAACAATGACACTCTTGCATGCACTTTAGTTAGAGGCACAGCAGCCATGGTTTAATAAGAACTGGAGCCCGAACCAACAAAATTGCATGAAACAACTTGCAGTCTGCTGTCAAAATGGGACTGCGAGGATGAAGAACCGCCCACTGTACTCGAAGAGCAGGTTCAGGAACATCTGAGGAACTTGAAAGTGCACGAGTTCATGGGACCTGATGAGATCCATCTGCGGGTCCTGAGGGAACTGGTGGATGAAGTTGCCAAGCCACTGGCCATTGTATTTGAGAAATCGTGGCGGTCTGGTGAGGTCCCCAATGACTAGAAGAGAGGGAACATAACCCGCATTTTTAAAAAGGGGAACAAGGAGGACCCGGGCAACTACAGGCCGGTCAGCCTCACCTCTGTGCCTGGCAAGGTCATGGAGCAGATTCTCCTGGAAACCATGCTAAGGCACATGGAGAGCAAGAAGGTGGTTGGTGACAGCCAACATGGCTTCACCAA
>JAAGAY010144566.1:0-188123 GCA_011801015.1 Ardeotis arabs | reverse complement strand
AGTGGAGACCGGTCACGAGTGGCGTCCCTCAGGGGTCCATGTTGGGCCTGGCCCTGTTCAACATCTTTGTCAGCGACATGGACAGTGGAATAGAGTGCACCCTCAGCAAGTTTGCTGATGACACCAAGCTGTGTGGTGCCATCGACACGCTGGAGGGGAGGGATGCCATCCAGAGGGACCTGGACAGGCTGGAGAGGTGGGCCCATGCCAACCTCATGAAGTTCAGCCAGGCCAAGTGCAAGGTCCTGCACCTAGGTCGTGGCAATCCCATGCACAAATACAGGCTGCGTGGAGAATGGATGGAGAGCAGCCCTGAGGAGAAGGACTTGGGAGTACTGGTGGATGAGAAGCTCAACATGAGCAGGCAATGTGCTTTTGTGGCCCAGAAGGCCAACCGCATCCTGGGCTGCATCAAAAGGAGGGAGGTGGTTCTCCCCCTCTACTCTGCCCTGGTGAGACCCCACCTGGAGTACTGCGTCCAGTTCTGGAGTCCCCAACATAAGAAGGATGTGGACCAGTTGGAGAAGGTCCAGAGGAGGGCCACAAAGATGATAAGAGGGATGGAGCACCTTTCCTATGAGGACAGGCTGAGAGAGTTGGGGCTGTTCAGCCTGGAGAAGAGGAGGCTCTGGGGAGACCTGATAGCGGTCTTCCAGTACCTCAAGGGGGCCTACAAGAAAGATGTGGAGAGGCTGTTCAGTAGGGCCTGTTGTGACAGGACTAGGGGTAATGGTCTCAAAATAGAGGGATGTAGATTTAGATTATATAGGAGAAAAAAAACTTTGTACTGAAGATTATAGAACACTGGCACAGGTTGCCCAGAGAGGTGGTGGATGCCCCATCCCTGGAAACATTCAAGGCCAGGTTGGATGAGGCTCTGAGCAACCTGATGTGGTTGGAGATGTCCCTGGTCCTTGCAGGGAGGGTTGGACTAGATGACCTTTGAAGGTCCCTTCCAACCCTAACCGTTCTATGATTCTATGATTTCTACTATGGATGATTTACAGGCACTTGCTAAGGCGTGTTTATACCAGGGCTGTACTGTATTCAGCATGTTGCCGTGTTTGTTACTAGTTCACAGCCCACAGTTCTCCACTTTTGTCTGTACTGTCATTGCTTTTTTCATAGGATGGCTTTTACCTTCTGACATATTTTGTAAACTGAGCAATATTATTTAGAAGGATAAGGAGTAGTTTGGTTCATATTTGGTTTTCATGTATATTAGGAAAAAAAGTTACATTTAATTTTTGCTTTTTTACAAGAGCAGTATGTATATTAAACATGACTGCAGCTTTTAAAAAACATGACTGCAGATGATTAAAAGACTCGTTTCTTTTTGTATGAAATGGCAACCATTCAACAAGATTTCTGATGAACTGTTAAAGCATGTGCTTGGCCAGGTCTACAGTAGGAACACCTCATTAAAATAAGAATGTCACGTTACAGGAGAAGTAAGATGAATCCAACAGTACCAGTGAAGCTGGGTTTTGTCCTGACATAGCAAGCCAGTTTTCTGTGTGAAAAAGGCAAGACCTGTAAAGCTCAGTTTTTGCTGGTATGTCTGTATCAGTCTTAGAGTCAGTGTGCCATCACAGCTCTGCGAGTGAAGAATCCTCGTCTTTGCACGTTTGTGAGACATAGCTGTCTGCAAAAGTGCATAATGTGGGTACAAACCTCTGTGGCTATGCTACAGTAGATACCTATGGGGTAGGTATTTACTTGCAGGGTGCATATACTTATATACGTATATATATGTTATTCAGATGATTCTACATTTTATATTCCTTTTATTACAGACCTATTTCTTAGCCCACATTGATATTTACGTTGAAGGTAAAGAACCTCGTAAAGGACAAAAGGAGGGAAAACTGCAAGTTTTTCTTTCTAGATAGTAACAGCCTGAGAGTTGCATGAGACCTATGGTGTGATCAAGGAATAAGTGCAGTATTCCTACTTGTAACTGGTGGCAAGCTGGAATTTTGTGCTCATAGTTTTTTACCTACTGTATCTGTGAGACATGGCTGCCAGTGTTAACTAGGCAAATGTTAAATAGACATGAGCTAGGAGAAGGAGAACCACCTTTTTTGGTTTGTTTGTTTACTTTTTAAAAGTTATCATATTTTATAGAAACTGTAATTTGGATGGAGAAGTGGAAAATAAAATAGAAATTACTTCATTATTACTTCACTTCCAGGACTCACCCTAACACACCTCTTACATGAGCTGCTCGGGCTTTACTGTGACCAGGGTCTTCTGAAAAGAACCAAGTAGTTCTGTACTCCATCGGAAGACCCACTCTCTGGTTGTCCAACCTCCTTTTAGGAAGTGTCCTTTCTTGGAAGGGCAGAACCAAGACCTGTCACATATGGAAGGGAAAAAACACGTATTCCCCCTCCCTTAATTCTTGTTTTATGTTTGTCAGATAAGTTTAAAGCCAGATCTTTTCCATTTAGTAAGAAGGGGACTATTAGAATTTCCTAAAAATGTATTTTAGAAAAAAAATCCTGTTTCTCTTTTCGCAGTACTTAAAGGACAAAGTCCTCGTTTGCAGAGGAGCATTTAGTGTTAGGAGAAATCACCTTTCTTGTTTCTCTAGTGTGAATTCCTTTGTGGATTTAGCACAAGTTGTCTTGGGAAAGGCTTATGCTTCGCTGTGTTCTTATCCCATAATACAAGTATCCTTATGAGGCATTGCAGTGATGCAGTTTGTAAATCTTGCTTATGTGAATAAGCTCTAGAAGAGGCATCTGCAGTGGCCGTAGCTGGGATAATGTGTACAAGTTGTAAGAATTTCTGTGCCGCGGGCCACGAGCAGTTAGTTGGAGCTAAGAGCATACATCAGCATGGCACAGTATTTTTTCCTAAAAGCATCATTTCCTCGGCATTGGTATCGCATTATTTTAGGTGCATTACTGAAGAGTTATGTCTTTGCACTACCTCTGACATGTTTACTCTTCTTAAATGCCTTTGGACTGGAAGTCTCTGCCCAGTTGCACTGAAGTAAGCACAGCCACGTAAAGGAGATGCATGTACTGGATCACACTGATCTTTCGAGTCAGATTGGTTTTTTCTTCCTTCTTTGTAAGTCATGTTAAGTTGTCTGTAAAGCATAGGAGTTTACTGCTGAGGAGCATAGGATCAGCCCTGAGACTCTACTTGCAGCAAAACTTGCCAGTTTTATATGTCAGTTGCCCTGACAAAGCATCCTTTGCTGGGCCTGCACTTTGGGAATCAGGGAGTGGGTATCAATATGTTGTTTGGAAAATGTCCAGATTCAAAGCATGAAGAAGAATTGGCAGCTCAGTGAAACAGAAAATATGGTATAAGCTAAATTGTGCGCTGTATCCGAGGCTGAGATTTCCACCCAGCTTTCTGACTGTGCTTTGCCTAGCGGAGGTGGAAAGGCAGGATGCATTTTTGTTTGCAGATAAGCCAAACTGAAGGTGATAGCAGTGCTCTGGCTATTTGGTCGTCGTTGCTCTCGGGACAGGAATGGATAAGTGTAATGGAAAGAATTGAGGACAAAGGTCAGAAATGGCAGTAGAAGATCCTCCCCAACAGTAGTCTCTAAGAAAAAATGGACCAAAAAAAAGATGTGACTTAAGAATGAGTTGCTATGCCATCCATGAATACAGTTTTAAGGAGGAAGTCTTACATTTTCCTTTTCCTTTATTTTACAGTTGGGTTTTTTTTTTGTGTTCTATTTTGGGAATTGTTATGGCTACCTTGCTGTCCTGTACAAGGCACCATATATCTACACTTCACATAATACAAGCATTAAGGGAAGGGGAATAAATGTCCCTGGTCTAGTCAGGGATGTCCCTGCTCCTTGCAGGGGGTTGGACTAGATGACCTTTGAAGGTCCCTTCCAACTCTAACCATTCTGTGATTCTATGATTCCATATGTGACAGGTCTTGGTTCTGCTTTTCCAGGAAAGCATCCTTCCTAAAAGGAGATTGGCTTGGTTCTGAGACTCTGTCACAGTAAAGCCCAAGCAGATCATGTAAGTGGTTGGGGTGAGTCCTGGAAGTGAAGTAATAAATAATTTCTATTTTATTTTCCACTTCTCCATCCAAATTATAGTTTCTATTAAAAAAATGAGATTTTTTTTTTTTTTAGAGCTAACAAATTGCTACCAGAGTATTGTAAGAGAGGGAATCATTATAAAAGAGCCCAAGTTAGGGCCCTCTCATGGTGGTATTTTGTGTCTTCTTCCAGAGCTATTTTGAAGGATTCCTTTTAGGTTGTTCCCTGCAAAGTTGATTGGAGGAGTAAGAGCAAGAGAAGTGTGCCATTAAAATAGCTTGCATAAATACATGGGTTTTTTGCATATCAAATAGATATGAAAAATATGAAATATGAGATCTTACAGTTTGCTCCAAGTTCCCTGAGCTCATGTCCAGTGCAAGTTGAGCATGCATTTGATTTATGTGCTGGCATCTTTTATAGATACAGAGAGAAACTTTGAGCAAAACAATTTGGTATCTGTTGGGAAATACACTGATACGGTGAATGAACTGAGTAGAGTAGGTATTTCCACTAACATTGCATTAATTTAAGCATGATTTTAAAAAATATTGTCTTACCCAGGATAAGTGTTTGAAGCATTTCCAGGCCAGAGGTATAAATAACTCGTCTATTGTTTCACAACTTCTTCCATTGTGATGCAGATGTATTGTATGTTTGTATGGTTATGCTGTGGATATTGACACATGCATAAAAAGATGAAATGTATTGTAGTTTTATGGTGTGAGAGATGATACATATAGCTCTCCAAGTAAAGGTGAAGTATTTTTTTTTTAACGCAGTTTTTAGGGCAAAACTTGAAAAGCCTGCTGTTCACATCAGGTACTGTTCACAATAGTAATTTCATGGACAAAACCACAGGATTATGGTTATGCATTTGATTCTGTCAGTCACCAAGTGGGACAGAGAGATAACCACCTGGGCTGTTCATCACTGCTTTCTGCTAGGGTGACTGCCTCTTCAAATCTGCTGTCATAACTGCAGCTGTCATAGAATCATAGAATGGTTTGGGTTGGAGGGGACCTTGAAGATCATCTAGTTCAACCCTCCTGCCATGGGCAGGGACGCCTTCCACTAGAACAGGTCGCTGAAAGTCCCATCCAACCTGGCCTTGAACACTTCCAGGGATGGGGCATCCACAGCTTCTCTGGGCAACCTGTTCCAGTGCCTCACCACCTTCACAGCAAATAATTTCTTCCTAATACCTAATATAAATCTACCCTCTTCCAGTTTAAAGCCATTACCCCTTGTCCTGTCACTAAATGCCCCTGTCAAAAGTCCCTCTGCAGCTTTCCTGTAGGCCCCCTTTAGGTTCTGGAAGGCCGCTATAAGGTCTCCCTGGAGCCTTCTCTTCTCCAGACTGAGAAACTCCAGCTCTCTCAGCCTGTCCTCATAGAAGAGGTGCTCCAGCCCTCTGACCATCTTCATCATGACACCCTGATCCACTTTTCTGCCATAGCTTTTTTTTTGTAATTTATATAATTTTAACAGCATTACATTAAGAGGAAAATAAATATATAGCAGAATATTGTAAACAACAAAATATTTGTTGAAATTAAACTCAGTTTACTGCAAGGTTGGTTTTTTTAGAAACCTTTATGTGCATACTATAATCTGTCATTATGTAGAAGAATTTCTGCAAGAAAACTGTAGGTGAATATTGCGCCTTAAAGATTGCCAGGGGTCCCCAAAACATGTGTTGAACTAGGGTGTAATTTGTGTTACTCGTGCAATTGCTCAGGAGCGTCTAATGAAAATACTGCAATTGTAGAGTGTGCCTGTAAACCCCTGCTCTGGTATGGTTGAAAATTAGTGGACCACATTGTAAGATTACTGATCTGAAAACAGTGTACTATTTTCCTGTATATTCATAGCTAATGCTTATATTATCGCTAGAGGGCAGTAAATACAAACACTGAATTATATATTTTACTAGAAAGTCCTTTTTTAAAAAAATATTTTGGTTTAGATTAATAAAGGAGCCTAATTCTTTATTAAACAACTTAGCTCTTGGCTTTTAATACATATTTCCCCTTAAAATAGTTCAGAAGAGCGTTGTCATCTCAGTCTGTTCAGCAACATAAAATTCTCATATTTGGTGCCTGAGAATTGTATATTGCCCAATAAAAGATCTGTAAAGTGATACAGATTAGGCTATTCCATCATGTTTAATGAATGTAATTCTGACAAGCAGAAAGCTGCCAAAAAAGCCCTTTTAAAGCAGCGTAATTATGCTACAGTTATGATCCTTAAAGCTGAGACTCCTTCAGAAAAGTTAGGAATTTATTCCAGTTACAGCCATCGGTTCTCAGCCACCAGTGGAGTTCATCTGTTCTTGATATTGGCATAAAACTCAACTTTGTCTCCAGTCTTGCTGCTCACTTGATGTGTGGCAGCTGATTCCTGCACCCAGAACAACTCCTCGTATTTATATATATATTTTTTTTAATTAAGTTCTACATTTTCTTTCCTCCTAGTCTAGGAGTCTTAGGTGGAACCCAGAGAAGTTTGGTGAGGCAGGTTCATTCAGTGTAGTTTCCTTGTCCCTTGCTGTTCTGCTTCTTCCTCTAGACCAGTTCTGGGGTTTGGCTTGGTTGAGTCCATCCACATGGCCTTGCTTGCTGGGTGAAACGACCATCCTTTGCTGCTGTGGTCTCCCAGCACTGAGCAGGCTTTCCATTTTGTGATGAGGTTCTCTGCTGGGATGCGTGCCAACATAAATGCCAGACGGAGCTGGCTAATGCTGTGAAAACAGTCTTGTGTTTGTGACCAGTAGGAGCTGGATTTGACATGCGTGATTATTGCTCTTCTATGGTATTTGGAGGTCAACCTAAAAACGTGTTTTGATATTTGCAGACAGGCTTCTCATTTGGCTCATGAGATGTGTTCAGACTATCTACTCCTGTTTGTAATGCATATGACCTTGGAAACTAAAATCTGCTATATGTTTAGCTGTCTTCCTCTTTGTTTTACTTTTTGCTGCTTACTAGACAATATGCACTACATCCAGCGCACTTATATTCAGGATTGATCCTCAGATGTCTCTTTGAAGGCTCCTAGCGCAGCTTTATAGTCAATCCAGAGGTTGCAGTTGAGAGTTAAAATGCACTGTTCTCTTGCCCTCAAGGCTAAGCACGTTTCTGCTGGGCCAGAAACGTATTACCCATTACTGACCTGTGGATGCAAAGACCAAGATTGTAAGTCTTCTAGGGACACTTCTAAAGTACTGCAACTGAAGCAACAAAGTGGCCCTTCAGCCTTCTTCCTGTCCTTTTCCTCAGGCCTGAAACATTGCCATCTTGCTTTCCTGTTGACTGAACCTTTGTGAATCTTTGCTTACTAACAAGAGCCAGAAAGGAAAACATACTTTATTTCAGAGGATCAGAATTTCTCCCAGGCTGCTGAGGATGTAATTCTCTTTTATTGTCAGTAATGTGTTTCTGTATCTGAAGCCCTGTCCCGTTTCTTGGGAAAAATGAGCTTTCCTTGAATATATTGCATTCCATAGGTCCAATTGGTATGTTCTACAGTGCTTCACAGGGTATAGATCCTTCTGGCAAGTTGTGGTCATCAATATGACACATAAATAAGATTAAAACCTCATAAATACTGATGAAAACTGAGTGCCTTTGCACACACTTGGAAAGATTAAAAAAAAAGAGCAACCTAATAATTAAATTCTTCACATTCTTTGTAGAATCATAGAATCATATAATGGTTGGAGTTGGAAGGGACCTTAAAGATCACCTAGTTCCAACCCCCCTTGCCTGGGCAGAGACACCTTCCACTAGAACAGGTTGCTGAAAGTCCCATCCAGCCTGGCCTTGAACACTTCCAGGGATGGGGCATCCACAGCTTCTCTGTTCCAGTGCCTCACCACCCTCACAGCAAATAATTTCTTCCTAATACCTAATATAAATCTACCCTCTTCCAGTTTAAAGCCATTACTCCTTGTCCTATCACTAGACACCTTTGTCAAAAGTCTATCTGCAGCTTTCTTGTAGGCCCCCTTTGGGTACTGGAAGACCGTAAGGTATCCCTGGAGCTTTTTCTTCTCCAGATTGAACGGTTGTGACTCTCTTCAGCCTGTCTTCATAGGAGAGGTGCTCCAGCCATCCAGTCATCTTCATGTCCCTACTCTGGACTTGCTTCAACAGGTTCATGTCCTTCTAATGTTGGGGGCTCCAGAGCTGGACGCAGTACTCCAGGTGGAGCTCTCAGCAGAGCGGGAGAATCACCTCCTTTGACCTGCTGGCCACGCTTCTCCTGATCCAGCCGCGGATACAGTTGGCTTTCTGAGCTGCAAGCACACATTGCCAACTTGTGTTGAGCTTCTCATCCACCAGCACTTCCAAGTCCTTCTCCTCAGAGCTGCTCTCAATCCATTCTCTGCCCAGCCTGTATTTGTGCTTGGGATTGCCCAACCCATTTGCAGGATGTATACAGTATTCCATCACAGGAATTACTGGAGTAGGTGTGTTTAGAGTATCTCTCTTTTTATTTAGCATCACAGAAGGTGCAGATTTTTGGGGGTCACACTACTGCTGCGAGATGTCCTGTTGTGACTCTGTAAACTCTTTAGGATTTCTGTTTTCTTCAATGTAGTTCACCATTTTGTACTGATGGACTATATTCCTTATTGTTGGATATCTTTGCAGTTAAATTTCTTGAACTGTAGTTTGCATGAGAGGTGTCAACATACTAAACAAGTGAGGCTGCTGCTAGTGACTTATACATCCTCATAGTTTCTAACTTATCTTCTCCCCACCTCCTAATTTCCCTCTTCTCTGGAAGTTTTTACACTGTGAAAATTTTTGTAGTAGTGATTTAATTCCAGATCACCAATGAGGAAATAGAATACTATTAAATAGTCTCAGGTCTTGCAGAGCCTGACTTAAAACTGTCCTGTTAGATGAAGGCAGCCTGTAATGGGTCCATAATCAGCTGGTTCTCCCCTCTCAACATTGGGAGTGCTGTCACAGAATATTGCACAGTATCAAATGCCCTGCAACAATCAAAGAATATTATGTGTTCAAAGACATAAAATGATATTGACTGGCATTAATAACATTCCTATGTCTTAGTTCTTTATGAAGCAAATACCTAGAATATGTCTATTTCAGCTCTTCCGATTTTTTTTAGCCAGGACTGATGTTTTGTAAAGTCGCTTGAAGTTACCCAGCTATCCTGTTTGGAAATTTTAATTGGCACAAAATTAACATTTTTGCAGTCTTTCAAAATTTACTAAAGCTGAACATCACAGCTCCTGGGATCTCTGCCACCTCTTTTTATGACTCCTGTGGACAAAGTTGTCTAGGCTTGTTCATTGAATAATGGCTAACATTTCCTGTGGGTATTAATGGGCTTCATCATCTTTCTGCCTTTCAAGGTCATTGTCTTGGTTTTTTCAAAACACACAACAGTGCTCACTAAAAACTTCCTTTTTTTCTGAATTATTTTATGACTCGGGTTACTGTCATTTCAAAGTATGCCTTTCCCATTTCCGTATTCTTTTCTTAATTGGAACCATCGTAGAAAAATGTCATTATTCCCTTCTTCCCCTATGTTTTATCTTCATGGATTTATGTGTGTATGAAAAAAAAAGAATTTGCCTTTCATGTTGCTGGATTTCCAATTATCTCTATTTTTCTTATCTTGAATTACTACTCTAGATAGGTAGTTGTGTGTGGCAGCTATTTGCCATGCACTCAGCTATTCATCATAACCTCCTCTAAAGCTAATTATTCCCTCATTCCAACCGGGGAATTGAGGATGAAAGTCAGCCAAAATGATTACGGTAAATCAGTGCTGGTGTGAATTTCCCAACTATAAATTTCTAAGGTTATACTTCTACATGTAGCCAAAGTCAGAGGGTATGCTTTCTGAGTCAGTGAAGTCATGCTAGTAAATACATCACAGCAGTTGGTAGTTTTATGAGCTTGAGCCTCTTGGTCTTGGAAAAATCATACACATCAGTAATAAGCTGTCAATATCAGGTGTAATTTCCTATTATCAATGTAGTTAATAAGCAACTAAAACAAATTGTTGTAACATATATATACGTGTTGGAGGAATTACTTTTTTTTTTCATGGTTTTACATCAAAATTATCTAGGGAATAGCTCTATAAATACCCTCCTTCAATAACCTACAGTTTAGTAATTTGTATGGATGTGTCTTAGTCTTCTGTGTTGGTGGGGAATAAAAAAATTAAAGGGAAGGTTTTTTTATACATGCTGAAAAACTAGCATGATTTATCTAGCACCCATTTTAGATACTCCTTATCTGAAACAACTTCTCTGCTTTTGGGGACAGTTGTTAATAAGATCTAAGGAGAAACCAGCCTTTAGTAACAAAGTAGGAGAAGTGATTTTAAAACTTGGCTTTCCAATATCTGTTTGTACTACCTATTGCAACCGAGCTTCATACCCACATGCTCTACTTCTTATGTAGCCAGAAGTATAATGGCTGTTATTTTACCATTTTCTAAGTCATGATTGAAAGTGCCTTCTAAAGGGAGGCAGCATATTTTCAGTTCTCAGTGTTGATGCTGGGTAGGTGGCAGCAGGGCTCTCTTGCGGGTGATCAGAGAACAGTGCAACGCAAATATAGACAAGCTTTATATTCAGCATTACAAATCTGAGCTGGAAGAACCAGGACAAATATTTTCCAGAAATACTTTTTAGGCTATTCTAATGTTGTGCTAAGTCTCTAATAACCCAGATCTGTTTAAAAAACTTACTTGTTTTATATTCATCTACCAGTATAGATCGAGGACAGGTATAATTGTGTATTTCATACAGAAAAATGCATCATTGACATGTTTATTTGCATATTTTTATTTTACCTATTTTAAGGAAGACAATATGCTTTCCATGTGAAAATACTTAAGTGCTGGGTGATCTGTTGACTGTATCCAGTTGTCACATCGCTATGTATTTCTCTCCTGTAAGCAAGAAATTTGTTAATGTCATATTCTGTCCGATTGATTTTTGCAGATTCAATTCTTTCTCAAGCACTTAGTGTTGCTGACATTGCTGTGTAGCATCACCCAGAGAAGTAGAAACCGTTTCAGCCAGAACCGCCCTTAGGACTGTTGTTGGTCAGCATCTTCCAGTGAATCAGCAGTGTGGGCTTAGGCTGAACGCTATAACTCATTCAGCCTGTCCTTAGACATTTGCCCATTCCATATTGGGAAACTCTCCCTTCTTTTGATAAAACGAAGACTCAGAAATTTGCCGCAGTAGTGCACATGCCTTGCACAGAGTGGTGCAAGTTAATGCATTTCTCCTTTTAAGTTTTGGTCTCTAAGTGGCAGATGGTGGGATATTTTATTTAATGCTCTGAGTCAGCTCACTGACACATTCCACTTTCAATTAATCCCTTTTTTTTTTTCTATTATGTATAGCTGTAATTGATTAAATTAATCTACCAAGGCAGAAAGAGCAAAAGTGAGAATTTGAGATTCTTATTATCTCACTTCTGACTTCTCCATGGAAACTTAATGTTTACTGGGAATTGTAAGGCTCGTGACTTGCTTTGTCTTAATAATAACAACTTCTATCTCTTAAAATAAAAAAGCAGTAGAAACTGATGGACTGGCCCAATGGTGTAATTCAATCAGTTTTTAATCTAGATGGCATAAAAGCCAAAAACACTTTCATTGTTACAGTACATCACAGACTGCTCAGGAAGCCTGATAGCTCTGTTTCTATTGTTTTTTATTCACAAAAACCTCAAAAT
Organism: Ardeotis arabs; assembly: GCA_011801015.1. NCBI lineage: Eukaryota > Metazoa > Chordata > Aves > Otidiformes > Otididae > Ardeotis > Ardeotis arabs. The sequence continues at coordinate 176,354 of JAAGAY010144566.1, read as the reverse complement.
ATACTTTCCTTCCATATGAAAAATTAAAAGCATAGGCAATCCACATGAATATACAGAATACTAATTTTAACTGCCTGGATGGCACATCCATTGAAGAGAGCTGGTAAATGCTACTGAAATGAGGAGACCTTAACCCAATTATTTTTGAATGGTGTGTGAATGCTGCAGGCGCAGATGCCATTATTAAATGGCATTTGCTGTGGAAAAAAAAAGAAATACCCCATGCCCCGGAGGGTCTGTGGCCCTGGCGAATGGGAAATTACTGTACATCGTGTCACCAGCCCCTCGGATTTATATCTTTTAGGGTGACATACTATTGGCTGCTGATGAGACTCTATGGGAGGGATTAGTGGCACGGTTTGTGGCTTCCCCTTCAGGTCCTTATTTGGTAGCTGTTGATAGAGCAAGTCCTTCTAGCAGCTGAGCATCTTGACATACATTATTCATTAAGTCTTGGTGTTCAGGAAATATGCATATCCATAGCTCTTCAGATATCTCTTCAGCTCATACAATATGTCTCTTCAGTGTTGCCTCTGAGTGCCTGGAGTTTTACAAATGGCATTTATACAATCAGAAGACCGCGCAGTTGGATTTCATTTCAGTGTGCCTCCTGTGCACGCAGTTGCTCAGAACCTGAAGATCGGCAAAAAGAATTAGGAGAGAAAAGAAGGAATCTTCCTTCCTGGAAGTCTTTTGCAGTATCGGATAGCAAAGAACTGATTAGCTGAGGCTGGCAGCATATAAAAAAAAATCAAAAATGCCTGAGGCAAACTATTTACTCTCAGTTTCTTGGGGCTACATAAAGGTAGGATTTTGTTTCACCTTTTAAGAACCTTCATTTGTGGTGCATGATTGCATGATCGCATGATCGCTGGATAGCATGAGTATTTGTGGGTGATATGACTGAGTAATATGAATATAAAGTAAAAAATCAGAAAAGCAAGTCTTTGTTCAGCATTGAGAATGAACTGCACAGTATACAGCTTTGCTTAGAAACTGTGCTGGGACTTTAGTGGATTATCAGACCAAGTCTAAAGCCAAAGAAATTCGGAAGAGATTTGTGTTCTTTAAAAAAAAAAGACTGCTACAAAACTGTGTTTCTAGACATTAAAAGATCTCAAAAAAAAAAAAAAACAAACCTCAAAACTGAGATACCATACAATAGGAGAGAGCATGGGTAAAGAGGCTGAGGATAATGGGTGAATGCATGACTTATGCTGTTTTTAATAGTTGAAGAAATGTGAAATTATCAACAGTAAGTTCCAGCAGCATTTTTTGGTAGCCTTCCTTTGTGTGTGTGACAGCTTATTGATTAAAACACTGGAAATTGTCATCTTCTAGTATTGATCTACATTATTATGTAGAGCAGCTTTGAACTAGCTTGTACTGCAATATTGCTAGAAAATGGAATTAAATAAGCTTTTATCTCTTCTATGGAAAAGTTTTTCACCAAGAAATTAAATCAATATGCCTGTCAACATACAGAACTGAAATTGACTTAATACAAAACCATGTTTGGGCTTTCTTTTAGCCCTGCTTATGTGTTTGTGCTTAAAAAAAAAAAAAATGATGTTGCCTTTTTAATTATCAAATGTGTAAAAAAGGAAAAAGAAACATCCTCCTATGCTTGACATACAATAACCGTTCCAAATCATCCTGTTTTAAAGAAAATTCTGATTACTCCTGAACTAAATAATGCAAGTGTTGAATTAAACGACTAAAAATAATGCAAGCATTATATTCCCACATGACTGAATCTCTTATGGTTGCTTATATTAATACCTACTTTTATCATAGATTATTTTTTTTAAATAGGAATGTAAAACCCTCATTAGGTCATTGTGTCCAATTAGGTAATTTCAACCATTCTCTGCTAATGCAGAATATTACAATAACTCCTCAAGGATTTTAATCAGTCATCTGTGAAGAAATTGGATCCCATTATGCTAGCAAGGTGAATTCCCTTCTCGTTTACCAGAAAAAAAAGATGAAATTACTTTCCATTCACCTAAAAGTGAGGTATTTATTGTAATTTGAAGTATTTCTTGCATTTCCAGGCAGCTGCTGCCATGTTCCTACTTGCTAAATTAGAAAAATGCAATCACCAGTCTTCAAAAATTGCTCACTCTTACTGTTTAGCCTTTAAAATTGATAGATTTTTTTGCTAATTGAAGTTCAGCAGAGAGCATGGCAGCTGTAACTGATTACACATGAAAAAAAAATGTCCTCTGTGTGGACAGTGTCCTGTACTGTCTATAGACAATTATTTTAGTTAAGAAGCTAAATAGTACTTGAACACAATTTTAGTACAGTGGTATACACATTATAGGAAAAATATGAAGAGAAGCAAAGAAAATTTACTTTTTATAACATTCAAAACAGAATGATTTAGGGTATTTATGAAATTCTAAGGAAGAATGAAACATGTTAATCTCAGAGATTATTATATATGTTTACATCTATTACTATACATACAATTTCTGTAATTTCTGTATGCTTCAGGCTGTACTTTATTATCTTCTGTTAATTATATTTTGGAGAATGGTTGTCGTGGAGCATTTATCCTTGGCTTTTGTTGAGTATCTTTCCTTGAAACAATAAGCAGCACTATCACAATGCCAGGCTTAGAGATATGTATGTCACTATAGCTTATGTATAAAAACCAGTGCATGACCTTGGTATTAATTAAGCACCTGGGCTTCCAGCCCAAATCTTTAGTTATTAAGAATGCTGTTTATGTATTAAGAATGCCACTGAAATCAAAGATAGTTTTGCATTGATAAGCAGTATAAACAGAAGCCTTACATTAATTTGTAAGGTGGGCCTATTTTAAGTTCCTTGTCTTGTTTTTGTAGAATATAAGACTTTTGAAATCTGGTAAAATAGTATAGTTTATTATTTTTTGAGTTACAGATGTCTTTTTAAAATAACATTGATAGATAATTTCAGAACAAAATATACCCATGCAAATTTAATGTTCCAAGTATGGAATGCATGTTGCATGGATGTATTCTAGTCATACAAACTTTTAGAAATGTTACCTAGAAAAGAGGCAGCTAGAAAGGCTGAAAATGGGATCTGTTGCTGTGTGAGTCTAGGAGCCTGTGCAATGAAAGGCTCCAGGGACTCTTGAGCATTTTGGTTCCAGCCTCCCCTGGGCTTGGAGCTTGATTAACACTCAAATTGAAGAACAGATAGGATGGGGCTTCTGGTCCGTAGACTACCTTCTAGCCCTAGCTTCGCCTTCTGTGCTGGTGCCAAAGGTTGTAGTGGAGGCAGCCTCTTTATGATCTTTGGGATGCAGGAGATACCTTGTTCAGGAGCAGAAAGCCTGGGTGGAAGAGGCACTGCCAGCACAGGGCATTACACCAAGGGGGTTCTGCATGCTTCCTCTCCCACACGACTAGCTGCAGGCTGCATATTCACTTTTATTGAGCCAAGAACTTGACGCAAAAAATGTAAAATATTTTCAAGTGTAATCAATAAACCCCATATATATTAAGCATATATCCCAAACTTTTTCATGGCGTGAATTGACTCTAGTTGCATCTTCTCCATATCTTTGTAGTTGAACTTGAAGTTTCTTTCTAGTGTAGATGCAAAGTCTTCCCAAAATTACATTAGTGCTATGCCATCTAGGAACACGGTTAATGCAAAAGTTTGTCTAAATTTTTCTATGTACTTTTCCTGACATGAGAAAAATATCCTATTTTTCTCTGAAAACCCCATGTATATTTATCATAAGTTAACAGCAGTAACATATATGCACACATTGGACTTCATCCCAGAAGAACTTAAACTACCAAACTCTATCCATCATTTGTAACCTATTCTTTGGAGGTGACCACTATTTAGGAAACTCTTCTTGTCTCATCAATGTATGCATGTTTATTCCCATATATTAGAGTTCTCCTTCTACCAGACTTCCTAGGTTTTTAAAGGGAGGTAAAACTGCACATGTACTTTTGTCACTTCGGGAGATTTTTAATGTTACTTTAATATTGTGCCTATGTTTGTGTTGTGGGTTCCCTGACATGCTGAGAGTAAAATAAAAACTTTAAAATCAATAGAAACAAATTAAATTTAAAAAATCTGCTTAAGAAAATATTTTTAGGATTTTTTTTCAGTCAATACTTTACTTCTCTATTTCTGTGACATCAATATTCAGCAGTGGAGAACCATATAATTGGCTTAATGGACATTTTATAGCCTGTCCATTTCATGGGGGAATTTCCTAGACTGTAGTCAGGGGCTGTGATATTTCAAAGGGATATACATATATGTGTCATTTTTCCAATCTAACAATGCCTAGTCTTAATGTGGGAAGATCTTTCTTTCTGAGGAAGAATACAATGTATGCCAAAAACCTCTGCTTCCTCCCAAGGCTGACAGTATCATAATTAAAGTGTATGGTGTAAATGTTTATTAGTAGTAAGAGTTTTGATGCATTATGATTTATTTTCTTCAGCTAGGAAAGTGTATGGCATTCAGATTTTTAAAATTCTTATTTAAAATACTATCTTGAACATTTACTATTAGCGACAGACTGATTTCATGTCTTTTGACTAGTTTTGAATAACTAAATGTTATTTCTGAGAGGACGAATTATGAGATTGTGGACACTTTAGCCAAGTTTCAGGCACTTTGGAGGTGTCTGCTGGGTGACTGAAACAGTGTTGACACACAGATTTAACAGAAACTTCTCTGATTTGCAGTAAGATCTTCTGGGAGCCATATGAGAGTTAGACAGTTTAGTTATAAAGTAGTAGAGCAGGGATGCCTAAATATGTGGGATGTTGATGCTCTTTGAAGCAGCAGACATGTATGGGTGTACTTGGGCCCAAATAAAATCTTTGACAAATAGGTAAAATCAAGAAAAAGTAGGGGCTTTGGGATGTTCTGGGTTTTTTTTTCTTAGAATTTTTTTTTTTTTCCCCAAAGGACAAGTTATTCAGAGGATTAAGTAACATATAGATATACTGAAACAGTATAATCAACAAAAATGTCTGAACATCACGATCACTGTTCATCTCTCGGCATGTTTCTGTGTTCTCAAAGCGCATTATTGTTCTGCATCAGCAACTGAGTCTGCATATGGTCTTCAGCTTCTTCTGTTTCAGTGTGGATGTTGGTCATAAGGCTTTGTCTAATAATTAGAAAATGAAAACAGTTCTCTAAACTTCTTAGTCCAGATGTTTTCAAAATGAATGTCAATTAAAGTCTTGTGTCTATGGCGTCAGCAACATGTGAAAGACTGAGGAAATCACACTGCCACAGTTCTTCAAAGCTAAATACTTCTCCCATTGAATTTGCTTTTAGCAGGAGGGCCTTGCAGAAGCTGGGGGACTTGTTTACTGTACACCCATGTTCAGCAGCAACACAGGCTGTTCTTCAGGTTTTGTGCTGGGGGTTGAGTTTTTATGTTCTAGTGACTTATGGGGTGATGGGAGGTGAGAAGACAAGGCTTTGCATCAGACTAGTGGGGAGCATAGCATGAGAAAAGTCTGCTGTGTGCCTTCCATTTGTTGTGGACATCCATACAGTAAATAATTAGTTAGAAATTCTTAAGAACATATACCCTGTAAGTTCCACAAGATTCTTCCCAGTATGTCATAACAAACCTTATCCCTACCTACTCCCCATAATTAAATTTATGATTTGGAGGGGAAAAAAAAATGTCCTTCCTATTTATTGTGTCAGGTAGCTGCAGAAAAAGCATAATGTAAACAAACACCAATTCATTTTCCTTTCAAAGCTATGAAATTCTTAAGGAGCGTTCCTGAAGAGTACATACCAGTGATGGCTAGATGGTCTTTTTCCAAAGTGCAAAACATGACCCAGTAGTGTTGCTCTGCAGCAAAACCAGCATCACAACGTTGGGCATCATCTAAAAGAGTTTACTAGGAAACAACCAGACAGATCAGGACCTGTTTAGTTGGGATTTGGTGAACAAGCTGCATTAGACTGAGAAAGAGAGAATGGTAATGGATGTAACGATGACAGGCTGGAAGTTAATGCAATTTTGTCAACTTCTGGTATTTTATTAAGATTCCTATATACGATATTTAATTTAAAGCTGTGGTTTCTGGATACCATCTGGAGACAAGCCATTCTACAAGGTCTTCAGTTTTTGCCTTACATAGTTCAGTTTCATACCTTCTTGGGTACGGAAGAAAAAGCATGCAAGTGTGACTTAAGTGTGTGTTAAAAGTTTAAAGAAAGGATTTTAAAAATACGCTTAGGATTTTTAGACCAGTCACTTTATTGCTTGGCAAGCTTGACTTGTTTTTTAAACATCAGACGACTATAGAGATTGAAACTGGTTTCGTGCAGAATGAATAGTCCTGTAGTTCATAGTGTGTGTAACTGTTTTAGAACCGTAGTACGGTTCTGATTTTCAGAAATGTGTGGAGCACTTGCTAGCACACAGCTACATCAGAGATCAAAGCTGAGCCTTTGGCTTATGACTAAAGTAGGATTCAGTCTTTGTAGCAGGAACTTCCTGAGCTGATGGCGTATCAAGATGGCAGGGAAATGCAGTGGCTAATGGTTAGAGTGTTATACTAAAAGTAATTTTCATTTAGCACGCTGTGAGAAATACAGTAAGTGGTGACTTAGAAAGACATTGTGAAGAAAATAACACCTTTCACTGTGCAGGGCCTCTTTGAAGAAAGGACTTTGATGATTCCAGTGGGATGGAAAGGAAGTGGTTAATGTTTAGTCTAGAGCTTTATCTCATATAGAATAATAAATTACCAGTTTTGAACACAGGGGAATATTTACAGGGATATATACTAAGGATAGCTGTTGCTTGATTTGATAAATGGTCAACTGGGTGAACATGGCAAAAGATTATTCTGAAAATGGCAGAAATCATTTGTCTTTGTTAAGAGAAAAGATAACTGAGAAATCTAACAGCAAAATGAAAGGATGGCACAATGGGATGTGAAATTCAGTAGTGACAGATGGATGCTAATTTACATTGGCAAGAGTTGTTTGAATTGCTAATAAATATTACTGAGTTCTATTTGTTGATAATATCAGGTCAGAGCTATAGTCAATGAAAATGCATGTAAGATAACTGAGCTGGATTATGCAATTAACCTTGTTGAATACAGTGCCCCAGATATATTTAACCCTGGAGTTTAGAAGGAATCAAGAAAGGCTCAATGATGAGTACCTAATCAATTACATATTTTGTGGAATGTTAATATCCACTTCTCTTATAGAGTGCCTAAAGTGAATTGCTAACTTGAAGGGAAAAAGTTTTACCATGGATGGATATTTTTCTACTCTGATGTTTCATACAGATACTGACAATTTTCTGAGACTGTGGAATGGTCAAGTCACTGGGCTGATCCAGTGTAATAATTATAAGTCAGACAACATAAGTTACCTCTGTTCATTTTGATGTGTAGGAAATCAGTAAAATATTTTGATTTTCACCAGTGCTGTCAAATATCCTTGAGTAGATTAATGATGAGAGGTAAGATAAAATTGAAATATTACAAAATGAATTTCAAAAAATGCACAAATAGATTAATTTACAAATATGATAAGAAAATCCTAGTAGAGACGGGTTCATATGTATTTGTATTTTCTCTGCAAATTAAAAGCAAAAAATTGAAAAGACAGTAGTATTAATTTTTTCTTGTATATACATGTGTCTTATCATTTTTAGTTACTAGTATGACCTTGTGCCTTAGTAATTGAATCACTATGGAGTATTTTATGAGGTTAAGAATTATGTTGTCCAACCTATGAATAAGTTAGTAGGGTAGAGCAGTGTTATATGTGATTTGTGCTTTTCTACTTGTCTTAATTTAGTGCATATTCTTAATGTCACATCCTTTCCTCAATTAGAAATTAACTAACTTCTTGTTCTAACTCAATTACGTCTTGTTTGCTAACTTTATGCTTCTTAATTTTGTTTTGTTTTCCAGTTTAAAAGAATGCTCAACCGGGAGCTAACCCACCTGTCTGAAATGAGCAGGTCAGGCAATCAGGTCTCAGAATATATATCGAACACATTCTTAGGTAAGAATATGATGGGAGTTAACTTCTTTGTCTTTCAGTTTTTTTATCTCTCTCTGGGCTGTGATGGAGCTTAAAAGCAAGTAGCTTTCCACATTAATTTCTGTTTTCAGAAACTGTACGTTTAGTATCTCATTGTTCAGTGTTTCAGCAGAGAGATCATGTTAGATCCATTTTGTCACAGCTCATTTAGTTTGTGTATGTGGTTTCCTTGTGTGTGTAATTACAGATAAATATTCATATACATGTTTTCATGTGACCTTACAACTCCTATATTGCTACCATATTAAGAAATGACTATATAATGAATTAATTATATATTAAAAATATTTTTTCCACTCTGTTTCCCATATGAAAGTTACCACAAAGAGATGCAGTGTGCTGAAGGCACGCAAGCACAAGTAACCTTATAAAATCTCATAGCACACAGTTCTGATGCTTTGGTATTCCCTGCCCGCACATGAGCGGGTGGATGAATGTGACTAAATCAACATCTGAACAGACTGCTGCCAGGAGAATTTGTGTGGCTCAAGAGCTTGGGATGTGAGCATTAAAAAAAGCCCAGGACAATATTACTAAGAGTATGGTTCCTCTTCTCTGGCATTGCAGAACTAAGTATATATTTTTGCTAAAACTGGTAAAAATGAATAAAACTTGGTTCCATACTGTTGATTTTGAACATGAAGATAAAGACAATATACAAATCTCAAACATGTTTTGAGCAAGACACCAGTGGTTCTTAAAGACTGTGTGTATAATGGGAGGCACAGCTGAATACATCTAAACTCAGATAACATGTAAAGAGTGCCAGTGACGTGTAGAATAGTTTGGATTCGAAGGGATCTAGTTTTTAAAGGCCATCTAGTCCAACCCCCCTGCAAGGAGCAGGGACATCTCCAACCAGATCAGGTTGCTTAGAGCCCTGTTAAGATACATCTTGTTTTATTTGTGTGAGATACCATAGCTGATGCTTTTTGTGGGGTTTTTTTTTTTGGTTTTTTTTTTGGTTTTTTTTTTTAAAAGAAGCAGGGTTTTTAAAGTACATTTTATCCTGCTTGTCACCATATCCTAAATGGATCACTTAATGTGTCTGTTCAGTCTACCTGTGATTGCAGGAGCATGCCTGAGCGCTGCTCCACAGCAGGGTTTCAGACAATAAGAAAGGGATGAGCCTCTCTCATGGAGAAGCAATATTGCACAGCTTCAGGAGCCCCGAAAGTCACAGTGAATAGTTGCCTGAGAAGATGATCCACTTAGGCTGAAAAAGACTGAGATACCAGTTTCTGCTTGCTTTTACTTGAAAACTTAAGGCTCATTTTGACAGAGTAAGGAAGTGCATCTGTCAGCTTTTGACAGGAGGCCTCAGTCTTGAGCAGAAAGAGGACTGTAAAGACAATGACTTCTGAGTTACCGAGCCATGGGTACAGTTCTCTGGCTGCATTTCAAGGATACTTGAAATTGTAGGTGCAAGAGGAATACAATGGGGAAAACACCTCATCTCAATCATTGCTTAAACAGTACTTTCAAAATACTCAGTCTAAGTGTATAGGTTCTGAGGAACAATGTAAAGAGGGAAAACATTCTCCCTATAGAAAATTTTAATGAATTTAGTTAGTTAATTTTTTAAATACATAATCTGTCTCTGGAACATCTACAGACTTTCTCCCATTTGAAAGTTAGGGAAATGTCATGAGAAAACAAGTTTTTCTGTTCAAAAAAAAAAAGGACTGTTTTCTTAAGTAGGGCTATATAACATCTATGAAGTTATTCATAATGATAAGAAGTACATTCCTCCTGCAAGAATTAAGGCTCCTCCATAATAATATGCCAGGTTTGTATTTTTCAGTGTCATTAGCTTGTTTTCCTATGAATGTAGAATATAAGAGAACCTGCCAATGAGCATAGCACAACCAAGGTCAAAATGGCAAGCTGTCTTTTCTGAATGTTCAGATGGGTGCAGGATCCTTTGCCCTGTATGCTAGCAGTTACAAAAGCAGAGGCAGTCCCGTGGAATTCCTCCAGAGATCTAAAGTCTTTCAGACAGACACTTCCTTTCACTTGAGTTAATCTGACAGCTCTGCTTATGAACCCTCCTTTGATGGGTCTAAACTTTGTGCATATGACTGAAACCATAAACATCAAAGCATGAACACGAATCACTGCTCCTCGTCTGTTGTCGGTTTGCACCAGTCAAGAGCTGCAGCTCTCCTCCTCCCCCTTTTCTTGATTGTCCGTATGAGGAGTGTGGTGAAGGATGGAGGGGGCAATCAGGGAACTCGGTGCTGCAGGCTGAAGCTTGGTGACATTTCCACAGTCTCTTCTTCACTGTGATTTGTTTGGAATTTGAGGTGTCCAGTAAATGTGGCTGCTGAAGGGTAATTAAAAAAATAAGTGGAGAAAAAGAAAGAAAGTGAAGAAGCAAACACAATAACAATCTGGTAATTAGAAATGGACTTGATACCCTTGCCTGGTTTTGATGTCTTTATTGAAAATTACTATTGCAGGAAGGAAAAAATAGACATACATATTAAAGAGCCCGAATTCTCTTTTATTTTTTAAATTTCTTTTGTTCCAAGGTGTTTTTTTAAATCATGTTTTTTGCTAGGCTCCTATGTTAGAAACATCTGTTTTGAATTTTCCTGGTTTTGCTGAAAGATTCCTTGAGGACCAGAAAAGGTGCACATACATTTCAGCAAAGAGATAATTTGAAGGGAGTCATTAAAATTCTATATTGAAATATAGTATGAATAAAAAGAACAAAAATTAATGCAAATTCTTAGCAGTTTTGGCAGGAGAGGCCTTTTTTGGAACAACTTGGGTTTCTTAGGGAACCACAGATGCCTGCAGTGCTCCACACCCCCATACTGTTTCTGCAGCGGTCAGCTGACAATTGCCTAAATACACTTTACACTCAGGTTAATCCTTGTCGAAGTTTTGCTGGCGCATATGTTGACAGGTATATGAAGTGATGCCACTGATACTGCTATGGAGGCAAAACCCCACAGCAAAATGTTGGAGGTCAGCAAAACAATCTTTTTGTTGGTGTCCTGGTTTTATTTAGTGAGGTGGGGGCTACAGTGGTAGCTTCTGTAAGAAGCTGTTAGAAGTTTCCCCTTTGTCCAGGGGACTCGGCCGGGCCTAGGGCGGACCCGCTGCTGGCCAGGGCCAAGCCAATTGGTAGCAGAATGTTCCCTGATATCCCTCTGTGATAATGCATTTAAGAAGGGGAAAAACAGGAAAAAAAGAAGAGAAGACATGAAGAAGCAGAAGCAGGGACAGAGAGGGGGAGGCGTGAGACTGTGGGCCTTGCGGCCCTCACCCTCTGGTCTCCCGCCAGGCGGCTGTCTGGGCCCAACTTGGCCCGGCCCGGCTGCAAGAAGTGGAGAGGAGATGAGATGTGAAGAGAACCTGAGAGGCGTCTGCCTGAGCCCATTGTGAAGAATTTCTGGTGAGAGGAACGGCTGCAGACGCCAAGGTCAGTGAAGAAGGAGCGGGAGCAGTAATGCTGCTCCCGGCAGAGATTCCCCTGCAGCCCGCGGTGCAGCCCATGGTGAGGCCGGCTGTGCCCCTGCAGCCCATGGAGGCCCACGCAGGAGCAGAGATCCCCCTGCAGCCCAGGGAGGACCCCATGCCGGGGCAGGCGGATGCCTGAAGGAGGCTGTGGCCCAAGGAGGGCTTGTGCTGGGGGAGCCGTTCCTGAGGGACTGCACCCCGTGGAAGAAATGACCCATGCTGGAGCAGTTCACAAAGAACTGTAGCCCGTGGGAGCGACCCCATGTTGGAGCAGGGGAGGAATGTGAGGAGTTCTTCCCCTGATGAGGAAGGAGCGGTGTAAAGCAACAAGTGATGAACTGACCATAACCCCCATTCCGCCTTCCCCCCCCTATGCTGCTCCGTGGGGGAAGATGGTAGAGATAATGTTAAGCCTGGGAAGAGAGACGGGTGGGGGGAAGTTATCTTGTTATCATTCTCGTTATCCTGCTTTGGTTTTAATAATAAACAAATAGTTTTCCCCAAGTCGAGTCTGTTTTGCCCGTAACAGTAACTTTAAGGATTTCTCCCTGTCCTGATCTCAAACCTTGAGCCTTTTTTCTTATATTATCTCTCCCTATTCCCTTGGAGGGTGGGGGGAGTAAGAGAGAGACTGTGTAGTCTGGTCCCAAGTGAGGCTAAACTACAACAGTCAGTATTACTCTGGTTTGGAGAAGTAGAAATGCACTGCACTGCGTTGCTGGCATGAACTGCCTCTACATCCAAAGCGCTTGTAGATTGGCTGGCAAAAGGCTTTTTGGGTTGTACAGTCTTAGCATAAATAGGACTAGTCCCCAGGTATTAGGCCCTTTGAGTCCTGAAGATGTTTTGTGACGGTTTAAATGAGGTACTTTTTTGAAATACAATTTCAGAGAGTGTTTTTCCTGGAAAATAAGAAATTTTAATATTTTCTTGCAAAATGAAACTTTAGATTTCTGTTCAATTGTAATAACATTTTAATAATTAAAGGATTGTCTGTCTCTACAGCACTAGGGGTGCAGGAGAAGTGGAAATCAAACAGTCACAAGTCCCATTTAAGCCAGTTCATAAATAATGAGGCAATTTGTGAAACAGAGATCTGCTTATACTAAAGTATAGATCTATGTTTAATCTTTTCATGTTTTTATTGCTCTTGATAGGAAGCATCTGTTGCAATTCTCCAAACATAAAAACAGTTTGGTAAGAATTACAGTAGCAATAAGATGCAACTCAGCAGTGAAATGGACCAAAGTATTTGTGATTCCTTTGAAAATTATTCTCTTTTTCTTAATTCTTTTGAAGACAAACAACATGAAGTTGAAATCCCTTCTCCGACACAGAAGGAGAAAGAGAAAAAGAAGAGGCCAATGTCCCAGATCAGCGGAGTCAAAAAACTGATGCACAGCTCCAGCCTAACTAATTCCAGTATTCCAAGGTTTGGAGTTAAAACAGACCAAGAAGATGTTCTTGCCAAGGTAGAGAATTTATAAATCCTTGAATTTAAATCATTGAATTAAAATAGAGAATGGAGTTGTCAGTATTATACCATCCTCTGCTTAAAACCATTGATTTCAAGCTTTAGCACCAAAGGCTAGTCTTAACTTGAAATAATGTAGATTTGGTGAAGTGGAAGAATAGCAAGTAAAATCAGAATCAGGCCATAAGGGTTAATTTCTGCATGAACAGGATTTCATCTGGAGATGAAATGTAAGTTAGCATTTGTGTACCCATGAATAAAGTTGCTTATTCATAAATATCTGAGGAATGAATAGTTAACGTACCATATACTCTTACAGGAATGAAAATATATAGCAACTCTCTGTTTTTCGAAAATGCACAACTGGTGTATAGCACTAGAGGTATCCTTCCAGGTCCTGTCTTTAGCTGTATCATTTTACATACGTCATTTGTGCTTTTGTTTTTAGTGACACTTCCTATGATTTTTTGCATCAAGAGCTAACTAGTTGGCAATAATCTAAAACTGGCAAAAAGTGGTTATTCGTTTAACTTTAGAGTTTTTCATTTTGAAATATGCCTGTCCTTAATGTTTTCAGGAATCTCTCCATTTATTTGAAGAGTGTTTCTGAGAACCAGAGAGACAGCAGCAGAAGCACAGCATCTCTGGAGGTTTCCTCCTTGCTGAACTCTGCTGTCACCGAGCAGTGAGACAGAAAAGTCAGTTCAGCTCATTCAGGATACTGTAGCACTTTTCCCTCTGGAACAATCTACTTAAGAGGCACTCTTTCCTGCTTAGTGAAGTAAAATCTGAAAAGTTGGTAGCTGCAAATTCAAATATTGTGAGGTTAGCATATAACTTTCACATTGGCAAGGCTTGAATCTCCATGAGTGCAGTTTGTAACTGCTTCAGTCAAAAAATCGCTGGAATTTGTGTGTTAGGTTTCAATGTGTGTGTTGTTTGATTCTGCTCTAGGAACTAGAAGATGTGAACAAATGGGGCCTTCAGGTTTTCAGAGTAGCAGAGTTATCTGGAAACAGACCTTTGACAGTCATCATGCACACCATTTTTCAGGCAAGTAGCAGCAGCCATCCTGCTTTTTGCTTATCTTAGAGATTTTAATGTGCTTTGGAATCTTAATTGTTTCTCTTTTCCTTTTCTAGGAACGGGACTTGTTAAAAACGTTCAAGATTCCAGTAGATACTTTAATAACTTACTTGATGACCCTAGAAGACCATTACCATGCAGATGTGGCATATCACAATAACATACATGCTGCAGATGTTGTTCAGTCAACCCATGTCCTGCTATCAACCCCAGCATTAGAGGTAAACTATGCTGAGGTGGGAAAGAGGCAGGCATGAGAGAAAGGGACATACCAAGAGTCTTCTAAACTAAATATTGAAGATCTTTGTTTCTGCAGTATTTTGAAAAGAAATCTTAACACTTCTTTCACAAATTCTGCTGTTTTAAAGATATTTTGTAAGGATCAAAGCTTATTTACATGTAAATATTGCACAGAAAATGTCACATCTTTTTCTTTTAAATCATGCAGATTTGTGTTGTGGTAACCTTTTTCATTGTAACGCAATGCATTACTTGTTTCCACCATCTCAGTATTAATACTATATCCTGTTCTGTCATTGTTTCCCATGTGGGATTCTCACTAACCACAAGTAGTGGAATTGATTAGGAAAAATGGTGGTAAAATGAGGCCCTCAATAGGGCCTTTTGTTTTTTTTGCCTTGTGCATGTTCATTCTGGTTCTGAAAGGCTACTCTGTGTTTGTTTCTCAGGCAGAGTGAAACATGTACTAAATTTTCACTGGACTATCTCTTTTTTTTTTCATAAATATTTCAGAATTGTTTGGAAAAAAATAACATTTCATATATTCTTTTCTGAAGAATTCTCTTGTCAGAAGTGCTTAAATATCTGAACTAGAAGGAAGTGGAAGATGGAGATTACTTTCCCTTTTTTAAGCACAGTTCAGGTCTTAGTATAGCAAACATTGATATATCCCAGTAAATTGTTGGGAAAAGCCAGTTAAAGAAAACGGTTGAAATTTTAGTAGTTCAGGAGGATTGCCTTCATTTTCAAAAAGGGCTACATTTTGACTCTTTTTCATAATGACCAATGTTTCATGTTACTGAATGCTTCTGCTTTACCTTCTTAAAAAGAGGATTATAAGTGGACCTTAAGGCTGTTGGCAGGTCTTGATCCTCAAAGACTTGTCAGTTCTCTTGGGGATGATTTTCTTTATCTCAAGAAGAATGATCAAATCACCACTGGCTTCACCAAACAGCTGAACTGGTCGCCAGTAGCATTTTGGAGATTTTTTTCTGGATCAACTGTTTTTCATGGCCTTGTTCTCAGCAGAGCTTCAGCCAGTAAAATGGCAATGTCTGCTCAGTGCCACTGCTGACCTACGCACTTCTGAGCTGTTCTTGATCAATTATGAAGGCAATTACATAATGTGAGTGCTTGTGACAACAGCGGACTGGGCTCAGTGACATTCCAGGTCCATTGCAGTCCTCTTTCCCTATCTTCCTAATAATCTCATACAGAAGAAAAATCAGTAAATGTTAAGTAGTCTTGTAGTCTATTGTCGTTTCCTTTAGCATCATTTAGGAGATGTGCATGTTTCAAGTATAGGATAATACATAGGAGTCGGGATGTAATTTTTAGATTTGAAACCTATACTTAATGATCTAATAAAAGTGGATTTATTTACAGACTGAAGCTGAAAAAACTTCAGTTGTTGAGGAATTTAGTGGTGCTGTTAGTGTAAAGTAAGGATCATTTTACTTTGGCCAAACTTGAAATATTTATGAAATGCTACATAACTGACGATTTTACAAGAGGTTGTGATAGCCTATGTGTAAAATCTGTTGAGATCCCTGATACATTTCAGATGTGTTTTACCTGTTCAGATCTAGATTCAAAGTAGAGTCCTTTTTATTGAAAACACTTTTTCATTGATTAGTGATTGTCATTTCTGTTTCATGATTTTCCAGGCAGTGTTCACTGATTTGGAGATTCTTGCAGCAATTTTTGCCAGTGCGATACATGATGTAGATCATCCTGGCGTTTCAAACCAGTTTCTTATCAACACAAGTAAGTTTGTTCAGTGGTTTTCTCAAAAATTTTCTGCAAGATCTGCACATAGCACCTGAAAAATACACAGTTCATTCTTTGTTTGCTTCTATCTGTATCTTTTCTCAGAAAATAGGTAGATGTTTGTATTTTAAACTGGATATTATTTTTCATTTCTTGTAACTTTATAAATAATATACCTAGTAACCTCTAGCAAGAATTATTAAGACATGAACTATAATCCTGGTGCTGTTTCAGTGTGGAAATTAGTTGGTTTACATGAAATAAAGTTGTAGGAGAAAAATGAAGGAAGATTAAATAAATATCAAAAAAGGAAGACAATGTTTTAGGGGTTTATATTGGAAGCATATAGTATATCCAAGGATAGCCATACGTTTTTAAGAAATTTAGAAAACAAGTTTCTTTTTAGCAAACAGACTTACAAGTCTCTCCCTGGCTACTGTACTTGGTTTCTGGGCTCTGCGTATTCATGCCTCTTGGACTGATTTTTCTCAGCCTGTCCCTCTAGGCTATGGCAAATGTCTGTTCTGGTTTTTTTCTTTGTGAGTTTCTTGCTGCCACTCCATATGTGGAGGAAAAAGCCCTAATGAAATGAGACCCTAATGCCGTCTCCAAATTTGAAACCCAGTGTACTTGTTCTGCATTTCTCAAGGCTCTTCTCTGCAGCACTGCATGAACCTCTCCACCCTCTTTAATCTTCTACTAGAAAAATACTATTAGCTTCTTTGAACCTGATCATGACAGATTTACTTGAATGGCTTGTTGCCCCGGTGTAACCGGGCATTCAAATAAGACCTCCACTCCAGTTCAGCTTGCATCTAATTTTGTTTGCCTTAATGGCCTGAGGCCCTGTAGTGAAACTCAATTTGATTGCTTATCTGCATGGAGGAGGACTGGGATTGACTCTAGGTTTCTGGTGCTTTATTGGTAACCAGTACAGTTCAGCAGCATGGTATAGGAAGAGAGTGAATCAAGCTTTGTGCACAGAAGAGTGTGTAATACCTACGTTCTTAAGAGTGGGCATATGTAAGCAAACTTTTTATTTGTTTGATTACAAATTGAGTATCATGATCTATTTGTGGCTCTGAGGTGCTACAGGGAAACACTGAGTTGTTGAGGTTTAAGCAGAATGACCAGCTAATTGAAGGGACCAATAGTAATACATAAAGCTGTCACTTTTAGGCAGACAGCTGAAATTCAGCTAAGTTAGCAGTGACCCTGATGCTGCTTATTTAGTGGTTTGGGAGGAGTGTCTTGCTTTGCTCAATTCAGCTTTTGATAAGGAAGGCTTCCGTGTCAGTCAAGTAACATCACTAACTGGAACTGCTTTTGCCAAACTGAAAGAAACAAAGGTATCTTATTCCTTTTGAGTTGTACTGTGTACAAGGAAGAAACTGTAGGGATAGAGACAGAGAGAAAGACTGTCTAATTTAGGTCTCTCAAATCCTACATTTTCTTAAAGTCTAGAAGATCATTTCCTTTCAGCTAGTTTTGGTTTGTAGGAAACCTTTCAATGTATTAACATTTCACTAAAAAGTATGAGAATATGTTTTTTAAAAGCATAATTGACTTACACTATTTAAATTATGTACATATTTGCCATATTTCAGCTTGTTCTTTGTAATTACTGACATGTAATATTTCTGAATATTATTTCCCTATTCAAGGATTTAAAATCTATTATACAGTTATCTAAAAATCTGATCCTTCTTGAACGCTATTGAAGAACAAACAAATACAGATTGTATTAGGATCAGAGGAGGTACTTATTTGATCACTGTAACTCTTGTCGTTCCAGATAGATACCCTTGAAGCTTGTAATGTATTAGAGAGATTACCAAGGGGGAACTTTCTTCCATTTCCACCTTAGTTACAAAGTCGGATGCATTTTAGCTCTGTCTGTAGTTCCAGCCCTTCCAAAGTATTTTGGCAATGTTTAGTGTTTTGCAGTTGGGGCTCATAACAAGGTTGTTTGAAAGAAAATAAACTATTGCCTGTCTTCTTTTTAAGAAAAATAACAAGTAGGCAAGCTTTGGAAATGTTCTGTGAAAGATGAAAGAGAGATCATTTGACAAAGTCGCTTTCTCTTGCCTTTTGCTGTTACGGTTTTGCTGCCGTCAGGATAAGGAAAGGAAGAGGAAAGGTATCCTCGTTCAAAAGATTGATGTATTCAAGACAGGAGAGGAAGACAGGAGGAGAATGGATAATGAGACTAATGAAAGCTGACAAGCAGAGCTTTTATAGGCACCCCATTGAGCCAGACGGATTTTGAAACAAAGCTGCTGTAAAAGAAGATAAAGAGGAGAAAGAGTAGAGTAGACTGATGTATGGTTAGGTTTAGGGTGGGAACAGCTGTAATAAATAGAAGTTAATATCGCACATGACAAGTATGATTGCATAAAAAGTATTTGTTCTTCATGACAGATTCATTTGCAAGCTGTATCTTAAAACATATGCAAGCTTACTGTGCCATATCCCTGGGTAGAAGTTAAAGTTGTGCAGAAAATTATTGTAACTGCTTTTATTTGTCAGAGCTGGCTGTTCAGCAGGTCTAAGCAGACAGATGCAGACCTTACATGTGTGCCTTAGCACAGGCATTGCTAGGGTGTCTTTTAGTTCAGGTGTGTTTATGCATAGAATATTTTCCATGTGACCTCATGCAGATATGAAAGTGTATTCTGAAAAATACAGTCCTTGTATTTTTTTCTAATTTGCAACTCTAGGCATGTGTACATGCTTCACTACAAAGCATTTTCTTTGTTTTCCTCAGCATACTTTGCCTTAATTTGTTAGGATGTTCAGTCATTAATTCTGTAATTTTTGATACTGTCTGAACTACAGGAACTCTGTTTCTAAAAGTTCATCTGTAAATCTTATGATTGTAATGAATTTGAAAAATCTTAAGGGATTTGGTAGAAGCACAGGCTTTAGTAACGTTCTGCTCTGCGATTGTTATTGCAGATTCTGAACTCGCTTTGATGTACAATGACTCATCAGTACTGGAGAATCATCACTTAGCTGTGGGCTTCAAGCTGCTGCAGGAAGAAAACTGTGACATTTTCCAGAATTTGACCAAAAAACAGAGGCAATCATTGAGGAAAATGGTCATTGACATTGTGAGTTCTGCTTGAGAGTCACTCTTCTGTAGACCTAGCAAATTGAATAATAAAGCAGAGTAGCATTTTATGATAAATTACATGTCATTAGATCCATAACCAATGAAATAGAAGTTTTACCTTGTCCTGTTCAAACATGAATAGCGGGTTCTTTTCAGTTTCAGTAACCATCTGTACCTTTTTAGAAGGTATATAATCCTGCTTCAAGCTGTTTTCATACTGACATGTATGCCATTTCACAGTCACAGAAATTTGCTACTGAATTGATGATGCATTTAGGCTGATCAGATCATGCTGAACAATTCTGAACAATCATTCTGTTGTAATCTTAAAATAACCAATATGAAAACTTACTATTTTGGACAGTAATGACATACAGGACTCAGACTTCTGTAGCGTATTCAGACACAGGAGTTTTGCAGTCCTCCAGGAACTGTTTGTTTATGTGTTCAAAGATTTTTTTTTTTTTTTTTTTTTAAATCAGTAGAACAGTTTACACAATATTAATTTATTTGTTTGTTTCTTTCAAGGTACTTGCAACAGACATGTCTAAGCATATGAATCTATTGGCTGATTTAAAAACTATGGTTGAAACGAAAAAAGTGACCAGTTCTGGTGTCCTACTTCTTGATAACTATTCAGACAGGATTCAGGTAAGAAAATTCATCTGCAAATGGTCACTTATGTTAACTTACCTACCTAATAACATCAGCCTACCCATTCTCCATCATGGGTTAGATCAGCTGTCCATAGCTACACCATGACTCACCACCTTCCCTCTACTCCCTCCTGTGTTTCCTACCTGTGACATACTCTGGTAGGAACTGAGTGATGTTCTGAGAGCATAACGAGGTGCTAGAGTACTTCTGGACTAAATGGGGGTTTGGCCTTTCCTTCAAATTACCAGCATCTGATTGGTCTTTATCTCAAAGATTTTCTGGTCTTTATACAGGCAGAAGAAGCAGAAGCAAAGTAATCCATGCCTATTACTGCAAGTGTGAAAAACACCCAAGCACATAAGTTTTTGCTGTTTAGAATAAATCTTGCACTACATGTATTTTCAAGATGC
The DNA here is from genome assembly GCA_011801015.1 of Ardeotis arabs. Classification (NCBI taxonomy): domain Eukaryota; kingdom Metazoa; phylum Chordata; class Aves; order Otidiformes; family Otididae; genus Ardeotis; species Ardeotis arabs. The sequence continues at coordinate 156,055 of JAAGAY010144566.1, read as the reverse complement.
TGTTTCACAGCCACCAGAAGTGTAAATGGAAAACGAGCTGTTTTTCTCCAGTGTAATAACACCACAGGTGTTCAATCTATTTTAGGTTCTTCAGAATATGGTGCACTGTGCAGACCTAAGCAATCCAACCAAGCCACTCCATCTCTACCGCCAATGGACAGACAGAATAATGGAGGAATTTTTCCGTCAGGGAGATCGGGAAAGAGAGAGGGGAATGGAGATAAGTCCCATGTGTGATAAGCACAATGCATCTGTAGAAAAATCACAGGTAATTGATTCGATTAAGTAGTTAAATAACACAGTATGACATTGTAGCAGAAAAGGATGGTCCATAGCCACGTTTTGGCTAATTTCTGAATGCACTATTTTTTGTTTTGTTTTTTTTTTTCCTCCTAGTTAATTAATTCAGCTCCTGAGTTATACGTGAGGGGAGCGGAGATTTTTACTGTGAAAATTTAGTGCGTGGCAGTGTGCTTGCAGAAGGGATTCCATTGCTGTCATGACCTGCAATGTAGCATACACGTCAAAATAGAGTACAGAGAGTATTGTACAGCTACTCATTAGGGTTTCTTTCAAAAGCAGAATTAAATGTAAAGCAGCTGTTTGGCTCACTAGATGCAATGAAGTTGTTTGGAATGAACAGTTCATCTGAAAACAAATTCTTTCCAAGTCCTTATCCAATATCCTAAATCAGTCTTCTGAAATGTAAAATACCCTGTTTACTACATAAAACAGCATGGTTTCCTGTAAGCCACCTTTAAGGGTAGTACATCTGTTGTCTCTTAATAGTGTTATATTTTTCATACTTCGTGTGACTTATAGGCATAGTTGTTTATTTCTTTGTGAATAAGAGCTCATCCTGATTTTGTATTATTTGAAACAGGTGGGTTTTATAGACTACATTGTTCATCCTCTGTGGGAGACATGGGCAGATCTTGTTCACCCAGATGCCCAAGATATCTTAGATACACTGGAGGACAATCGAGAATGGTACCAGAGCACAATCCCTCAAAGTCCCTCTCCTGCACCTGATGACCAGGAAGAGGGTAAGCAGGGCCAAACTGAAAAATTCCAGTTTGAACTAACACTGGAAGAAGATGGTGAGTCAGACACCGAAAAGGACAGTGGAAGTCAAGTAGAAGAAGACACCAGCTGCAGTGACTCCAAGACTCTTTGCACCCAGGATTCAGAATCCACTGAAATTCCTCTTGATGAGCAAGTAGGGGAAGAAGTAGGAGAGGAGGAGAACCAGACAGAACCTTGTGTGGTAGAAGACCAGTCTCCTGACACATAAAAATGAAGACGCAATCTGTCTCTCTTTCTTCCCCTCTCCCTTTTGTTTTCCTCTTTCTCTCTGTTTTTTTTTTGTTGGTTTGTTTGTTTGGGTTTTGGTTGTTTTTTGGGGGTGGTTTTTTTTTTTTTTTTAAAGTAGGTAGTGGTTTCCAAAGTGTATGTCATATGCTACAACCATGGCCACAACTCACTATCATCTGCCAAGATGTTTATTGATCAAAACTGACCTTTACAACCCAATTTGGCACTCAGGAATATTGTAACCAGAATTTTCACCTCTGTGGCATCAGAAAGCAGGGGGGAGAACATACATAAAAAACATTTTAATAAGCTCTCTATTTGGCAGATTTGAATATATAAAGCAGATGTTTTCAGAGGAGTACCACTTGCCAACCGAATGCTGGTATGCTTTGATAGTTTTTGAATTAATTGTATTTCACAAGCAAAGCCTTGGATAATGTTCATCATAAGAGAAACAGACAGAAAATAAACTGAGGTTCCTACTGGAAAACAAATGCACATACATGATGGGACACAACATGACTCTCTTACCAATAGGAAGATGAGGTGTGGAAATTGCATAATTTTCTAATTTCAAGTGTTCCTGATACGTGACGGAAAAAAGTGTGACGTAGTGCATTAACCTCTGCATTTTGTATAGTATGTAAAAGAGAGATCTTTTGTAGAGCTTACTTTTATTATTAAGTGTACCAAGGTATTATATTTAAAGAAAAACACTTTCAGACTTTATCTGCCACTGTTTTGGTTTTGGGTTGTTTTTTTTTTTTCCAAAGAGTAACTTGCAAGTTTTCAGTACAATTCTGTGCTACACTGGATAATACTTCTAGGTTTTTTTCCTTTCCTTCTGTTTCTTTGCACCTTAGAATCTCATGGTAATATTGAGTTGTAAAAGTCTATTATTTTATATAGTAGTGAGTTCCATTAATATGCTTTATGTTACATTCAGTAATCATTCAGTATGATGGCTTTTTTGTTTGTTTGTTTTTATCACAATTTTCCTAAATGTATTAGAGGAAATTACATTCTGCTTTTGCCCTCATGGTGGCGTGATCTTGCCAATTCTATTTTAGTACAAAAAGTTGTCCCAGTGAAACCAACTGGGACCACTAAGATTAGGATTTGCTGGACTAGAGACCGTAGGAAAGGTAATGAATTGTCATCTTAATACAGAAGCAACTTTTCTGCTATACTAATAAAACTAATTCCTCTGAAACATGGTTTCCAGACCACTTTTGGCTGGGAACTATAGACTGCTAAATCAGAACAGGCTAGTACATGTATGGAATATTTGTTCTCGTGAAAAAAAAAGCAGTAGTGTAATATTTCCAGTTTTGACTCTCTTAATAACTTTTTATCTGTGTCAGCTATCTAGTTAAACCATTTGCTAATCTGAGATGTGTACAACATAAAAATAATGATTAGCATTATTTTTTCATGTTTTTGTTGCAAGAAGAGCCAGGTCAGTCTTTTCTTTTTATGTTTTTAAGTAAATGAGCAATGCATCGTGAGCATTGTATTGTACTCCATATTACTTCGATCTCAGATCTTTTTATCCTTTATCCAGCTTGTGCTGAGGGAATCCTGCTTTTCAGTTTGATTAGTACTGAAAGCTTCTGTAACTTGGAAAGTTAAAGGGATGTAGGAGTTCACATTTGTTGTTTTACAGTCCTGTTGTTTGGTCACATAAAAGAAGAAGGAATTTTATTTCCTCCACTTTACTCTTTGTTAAAATGGTCATTATGAGCATAGATGATGGGAAATAGTTGCCTAGGAAAGCTAGCAGACTCCCACTTTGTAAAATTCTGATAAAATTACAATCTCAAGACAATTTCTTAACAATAGAAGATAGCAAGAGCCATTATTTGTAACAAATTCTTAGATATGAATACAGGGGATTTTTTAAGTGTCTGAGATCTAGAATAAAAACCTGTTTAAAACCAATTGGCTAATAATTCAGTGTTTAAATGCATTTTGCATTCTTCTATATTCAGGTCATAGTTTTCTTTGCCTTTAGCCCTCACAGGACCTTAGCACAGAAGAGACTGAAGGAGGAAAGAGAATGAAGAGAACTCATGGGGTTTTTCTGTTTTTGAGTCTCTTGTTCTTCATCATTTCTTCTTGAACCTGATCCATCTAAAAATCCTTTCAATCCCCAAGAGTGCCTGGAAGCTTAATAACGGAAAAGCAATATAAATTTCAAAATGACCAGTAGGGACCTGAAAAGGTTTTGTATCTGCACGAATTGAAAGTAAATGAAAAGAATAACACCATATTGTGAGATACGCACCCATACATGTGGACAATCAAATAAAAGAGAATTATGTCATTTCTTAGAACCAGGGATATAATGCACTGTACAATCTTTTTTTCCTCTTTGCCAAAGTTGTTTTAGCATTGCACACTGCTTTAAAACAATACAATTTACAAGTGGCTTTATGTGTTCTGAGTATTTTTGCCATAAGAAATGCAGTGAGTGGGTATTGGGGGGAGGGGGGTGGGTGGGAGAAAATCCACGTTGCTTACAACAGTACACTTTAGCTTGCAAGTTACTGTACTCAATAATACTGTATTTGACTTCTTAAATTGTTTTGTGTCATTAAAAATTGTAATGAAAGAATATAGATAGAACAAATAGCATTCAAAAGTTTAAAAAACTTGAATGGAATGGATTTTACAGAAAGCTTTGACAGTTCTTTTCAAATGCATTATTTATTTTGTGCCATGCATTTTTCTCACCAAATGACCTTACCTGTATTGCAGTCTTGTTTGTCTCTGTTTACAACCATGTATTTATTGTAATGTACATACTGTAATGTTAATTGTAAATTATCAGTTCTTATTATAACATCATCCTTGGCAGGGTGGTGTTGCTGTATTTGGAAACTCTTGGTGAGAGAATGATTATTGTGTATACATATTCCTTGTACATTTTTTTTTCTCCTGTAATATATTCAATGTCACCCTAGAGCTTGTTTATGGAAGATTCAAGAGAAGTATAAAATACGTAAAGATATATCAGTAAAAAAAGCTGCAGGTCTTTGGTCCCAGGGCTGTGCCTTAACTTTAAACAATATTTTCTTCTGTTTTGCTGCATTTAAAGCAGAGTGGCTGTGGGGATAGGGCTGGGCATTCCTACCGTATTTTTAGTTGCTAACTGATGGAGATACTCGTACAAGCTAATATGCATGATACTACAGTGAGTTTTCATTCATGACCCTCCTGGAAGTTCAAGCTTATCCAGACTTCTGGCAATATAATTATATTGCCACTCTGATTATCTTTTTACAGGCTATCATCAGGGATTATTGCAGTCATTTTTTGCTCCTTAAAAAAAAAAAAAAAAAAAAAAAGATGCTCTATTTCAGTACTGAATTGCACTGAAACAGCTTTGGAAAGCATCTCTAAAAAGCATTTGATTTTAATGCATATTGGGAAATGGAATGTTCAGAATTAAAAGGATGTAACTCTCACTTTTACAATAATCTGTAATATCCCTCCTTTATTTAGTAGCACAAATTATCACTGTGTAAGTAAAGTCCATGAAGTACAACAAAAGACAACTTTAATCTTGGAAATGCTTTCCAACACTAATATTAGTGTTATAAGCAGCCAAAGTTTATTTTCTATAGATGCATCTAAGGCTTTATACAGGTGTGTATAGCATAATGCACTAGATCTACAGGACAGGGGTAAACCTTTAGATCTTTTAATAACACTAGTATTAGGTTTGCGGGTTGGACTGAGCATCTGTTGCTGTTTGACTTGTCCCATTGCTCCAGACTACTTAGAGCTGATACCAATGAACTTGCCAGGGCGAGGTAAATACCTCTCCTCCATTCCAGTGATGCCCAGCCCCTGTAGCATACAACTTCTTTGTGAAAGGAGAGATTCTTTTTCAAGGAAAAACAGAGCCTCCTTTTTGACACAAACTGTAGATTTTTAGCAGCCCTGGCCCAAAGAAAATCTACTGCTTTTGTTTTAAACGGTATAAAAGGGACACTATAACAACAGAAATCCTGAACAATTTTTTGTTACTGTTTTGATTTTTCCTTGGGGATGTCTTGAGAGTGGCAACTTGTGTGAACATTGCACATGGCTATTCTTTCACTGGTTTCTTAACCTCTCTTACAGCCTATGGGATAGTACTGTACATCAATACCTTCATATGAAATTTTTATATGCAATGGAAATAAAAGCATGGGTTGATTCTGCCTAGTTACTGTATTTTATTTTCTTTTGCAAGTTATTTTTTTTTTTACATACGTCCTGTAGTTGTGTGAGATCTTAAGAGAAAACGTATTTCGAGAATAATTTGATTATGATTGTCATCATACTGTTTTGCATAAATAATACAAAATAAATGTGTGGGCAAATCAGAAGAGTCAGTCAAATGTGGTGTTTCATAAAGAAGTCTAATTCACAAAGGTGCTGTAGAGTTATACAGAAAACCATTCCATCTCAGTTTTCAGGAGATTGTACCATTGGCTTCAGTGGCAAAAACAGCCTGTCCTGAGAAAATAAAACTTCTGCTTTAACAAAACCAGAAGCGTACAGATATGCCGGGATACCACAAAGGAAAAAGAAAGAGTACCATTGCTAAATATTGACCAGACAATCTTGGCTCTAAATGGATGATAAAAATAAACCGGTTTTAAAAAAAAAGTAAATGACAGCTGTTACGTTGGAGAGGAAATGTGGTCTTAATTAATGCAGGTTAGTGCAGGTCCAGCTCTTGACTGGCTTTCATGCACCTCTCCTTGATGAGAGTAGGAGTTTTGTTGTTTGGGTGATGGGTTGTTTGCTTAGCAGAAAATAGTTTCTGATTGAATACAAAGACTTCTGTGTCCATTTTTTCCTTAAGTCTCTTGGGTCCTTCTTTGGATTTGGGGTTAGTTTGCAAGAAGTACTGTCATAGTTCAGCCCTGCTCGGGACCAGACTATGCAGTCTCTCTCTCACTCCCCCCACCCTCCAAGGGAATAGGGAGAGATAATATAAGAAAAAAGGCCGAGGTCTGAGATCAGGACAGGGAGAAATCCTTACTGTTACGGGCAAAACACACTCGACTTGGGGAAAACTATTCATTTATTACTAAAACAAAGCAGGATAATGAGACAGAAAACAAGATAACTTCCCCCCACCCCTCTCTCTTCCCAGGCTTAACATTATCTCTACTGCCTTCCCCACCCCGAGCGGCACAGTGGGGAAGAGGGAATGGGCGTTATCGTCAGTTCATCACATGTTGTTTCACACCACTGCTTTGTTGTTGAGGGAAGAACTCCTCACATTCCTCCCTTGCTCCATCGTGGGGTCCCTCCCACGGCCACAGTCCTTCTTCAAACTGCTCTGGCGTGGGTCATCTCTTCCACGGGGTGCAGTCCCTCCAGAACAGCTGCCCCAGCATGAGCCCTCCATGGGCCACAGCCTCCTTCAGGCATCCGCCTGCCCCAGCGTGGGGTCCTCCCTGGGCTGCAGGGGGATCTCTGCTCCTCCATGGGCCTCCATGGGCTGCAGGGGCACAGCCGGCCTCACCATGGGCTGCACCATGGGCTGCAGGGGAATCTCTGCCGGGAGCAGCATTACTGCTCCCCCTCCTTCTTCACTGACCTTGGCATCTGCAGCCGTTCCTCTCACCAGAAATTCTTCACAATGGGCTCAGGCAGACACCTCTCAGGTTCTCTTCACATCTCCTCTCCTCTCTTGCAGCCGGGCCGGGCCTGCAAGGCCCCCAAGGCTTGTGCCTCCTCCTCTTTGCCCCCACTCAGCATCTTCACATCTTCTCTCTTTTTTTTTTTTTTCCTGTTTTTCCCCTTCTTAAATACATTATCGCAGAGGTGTTATCAGGGAACACTCTGCTCTCAATTGGCTGAGCCCTGGCCAGTAGTGGGTTCGCCCTAGGCCCAGCTGAGTCCACCAGACAAAGGGGAAACAACTTCTAGCAGCTTCTTATGGAAGCTACCACTGTAGAACCCCTCACTAAATAAAACCAGAACAAGTACCAGTCCTTAGGACTCCTTTCTAATCACACCCTGCTGGTGGAAGAGGCTGGTGAGTGCTGTGCTGGGCAGATGAAGGATGCTGCACCAAGCATGGCGAGGCAGATAAACCAGGTAGTGCTTGTCACTCCTGGCAGGCTCATCCTCACACGTTTCCAGAGGTCCTAATGGGTAAATGGTTTGCATGCATCATAGCTATCATGAAGGGAAGAAGGAATCCCAGATTCTTGTTGGCACTACTATAAGCCTTTCAGTAAGGAGCTCAGGTACCACAGTTGTGCATGTGATGAGCCTGGAGCTAGCAGGATTAGCCCACTGCTTCCTACATCCTCTGGTAGCACTTTGTCAGTCTCTGCATGGCAATAATGCTTCAGAATGGGCAAGTTTCAGAGCAAAACCAAAATTAATCCCCTATTTCACTGCAGCCAGCTGCTGCTGTAGTTGAATGTATTTTTGAACAAACAACTCCTCTATTTCTAATGAGACAAATAGTGTGAATAGCTGCAGCTTCGTTTGCTTGATCTCTCTGCTGCATTGAAAACAAAAGTCACAGCTGCTAGAACTGGGGTGACCAACCCAATTTCTCTGCCAGCTGTGAATAATTTTGCTTAGTTTCTCCAAGCGGGGAAAAAAAAAAAAAACAAGCCTGCAAAAGTTCAAAAATGTTAGAAAAGCTTTTAGTTAGGTCAATTTAGTTAGCCTGCAAGGTAAAGAAAATCTCCAGCTTCTTCCTGTCAAACTGGTTGAGAAATCTGGAAAAGTAATAAAGGGGGATAGGAAGTACAAACAGAAATCAGAGTGACAAATTGGGAGCAAAACTCAGGCAGGGAGAAATACCCTCCAACTAAAATAATCTCATCTAATCACAGGAAGTCCTGTGGCTTGGGTATGGGCAGTAGGAGAACTGAGTTAGAGTTTGATTCTGTCTCAGTTTCCCAGGTACAAAGCTGGTTTTTTTTTTCCTTTTCACAAAGCAAATACTTTGAGGTACTTGGGAGTTACTATGGTAGTAAGAACTACACACGTATTTAAGATGAACATTTAGAAAATCAAAAAATGTTTGATACAATGCAGAGTTCAGCACAGGTTTAAAGACTAAAAATATGTGATGACTATCTCTCCTAAACCAGCACTTAGCATGGGAGGAGGAGGAGGATGGTGACATCATACCTAGGTAAACAGCCCTTAGTGAGAGTGAGAGGGAGAGAACGCAGGACGTGTGGCCCCTGGTAGCATTGACTGTCTAGTGGTGATGAGCTGTACAGACAACAAATGCAGATCAGAAACTCAGCAGTCATGTTGCACAGTTACCTCCAAACATTGAGCTTCTCACTCCCACCAGCCCTTCCCCTGTCGTCCTCCAGCATCTGTGGAGTTCAGATGCCTACACTATCAGCATCTCCAATGCACAGCAGAGACCATTGTTTATCTGAAGAAGGCTGAAAAAGAAAATACAGGTGATGCAGCATGTAGTAATCAAAGTACAGTTGGCATGTGTGTTGTACACGTGTGGGACTTGGCCTACAGCAAATGCTTATGAGCCATCATTACACGGGGCTAGACAAAGATAGTTAAAGGTGGTTTAAAAACTTTGCATTAAGTTTTCAAAACCTTAAGTGACTGCAGCGTTGACCTAACTAAGAGCTGTGCATGGCTCATTGCATTCTCAGACTGTGGTTAGTGGCTTACATTGGCTGTCCTGACCACAGCCAGGGGTAGACCTCCCAAACTGTGGTGTTGGTTGAAGCCTGATACAAAGCCTGCTTGATACAAGGGATTGCTTGTGTGCAGAGACACTGAGCCATGCCCTTCTGATGAAAAGTGCAGCACCAGCTGATGTAGAGCTGCCTTTATAATCCAGCTGGCTGTGGACCTCAACCGGCACCTGGGTTTGTTACAGAGCCCCACATAAAGCAGTTCTCGGTTTTAGGATCTTTGCTGTGATGTGGAAAGAGAACAGAAGTGCTCTGTATATGTGTTCATTTATTGCATGTACCACAAAGACAAAGCTTGCAGCAAACAAAGAAGCAGCCCTCACCCTGCTTCAAAGCAATCTCACTTGCTCTCTCTCTCTCTTGTTCTCTCTTATAAACTGCAGTAGTATGTCTCTAATAATCACATGCATCTGGAGATAAAGAATGTGGGACACGTTTATCAAGTGAGAGACTCTCCAGGAATCAGTGATACAGCAGGTGTGTGATGATGCTGTGCTTATGGCAGCTGCAGAGAACTGTCCCTTACAAAGCTGTGCCTGAAAAAGGGCTGAAAAAAAATTTTTGAGAAGTAGTAAATGGGAGACTATTTAAACAACCTTTAATATTGCTAAGGGTGTTATTGGAATTACAGTGCTTGGGTTTGATAGTGATGCTTGGAGATACAGTTTGATAGGGGGGAAAAATGCAATGGAAAAAATAAGTTCACAACCTGTAATCTTGCTGTCTAGTGGGATTCAAGGAATACGACCTACTTATCTTACCCAAGAGAAGGTTAAGGTGTGGTTTGATCATGTGGAGACAGAAATGTCCCTTAGTCCACCTTTCTGTCTAGCAGGCAAAGCCAGCTGCCGGCAAGGGAGATAAATCCCTGGAAGCTGACGTGCTTCTGAAATTCAGACTGCAAGATGGAGCAGCTGTGTCAGTTGGTTTCCTTCACTCTTTGTGCTTGCAGGTACCTCGCTGGGGACTAGGACCTGGGGAAACGTCATTGTTACAAGTGAGCGATGTGCTGCATGTGCTGGGAGCCACACATGCTGCTTAGGGCCACAGGTCCTGCCCTTAAAGGCATTTAATGATATGTGCAATTCACTTTGGTCCAGCTTTGCCTAAGAATGGGCTGGTCCTTTTGCAAATGATGGGGTGGGGGTGTAGGGTGAAGGAGAGGGAACTGCTCTTTGGAAGGGTTTTTCAAATGGTAAAGCAGTAGTTAGTAAAGAAAGAAGTATTTTCTTCACGGGCAAAAAGCTTTCCATATCTATTTCTAGCAACAGCCTTCACTCTGAGCTGCTATTCTTGTTTAACCTTCTGCATTGTTGAGCTCCTTCCACACGTGCTTGTAGGAGGGAAAGGACACCGCTGGATTTAGGGATGCTGGCAGTCATCTCCCTTTTAGTACCAGTGTGGGGTTCAGGGCTTGTGAGCCACACAGGGAGGGGTGATGGGACTGCCGCACTCTGATCATTGCATTGTGCTGCTGACGGCAGTGGTTGTGTGTCACCCTGCGTTAGCAGCACGGCGCTGGCCCTCTTTTCCCCAGCTGAACTGAGACATCGAGGTGTAACTGCATATGTACCACCCCCCCATTTTTTTCTAGGAGCACTCATCAGCCAGGCTGCCAGTGGAGTGAGAGCATCCAAAATGACCAGGCTGGTCTGCTTCTTTTTCTTACCCAAACATATATTTGGGTTTGGGTTGCCTTCTTTTCCCATCGTCAAGTTGCTGAGTTTGATGGTCAACACGGCTGTGTCCAGCCAGTGGAGAAGATGCCTCTGTTGCAAGAAGGGACGGGTACAGTTCAGGGAGGCAGGCTTCTGTTTTCTGCTCTTGCGGCATCACTAAGCTGTGTGCACAGATGTGTGTGTGCATTTTCAAACCTGTGTCTTTCATTTCCTTCTCCATCAAATAACTTTGCACTCGGATGGCATCACCAGCTCCTGGAGCTTGTGCTTTACATACCCCTCTTCCCCCATCCCGAAGGAAGGCAGTTACCGCTCTTATTCAGGAACTGCAAAGCCTCCCTCATGCGCCCACGTGCTTAGACACTAGGTCCCTATGACCAACAGCTGGAGGATGGCCCGGCCCCTTTCCCCAGTTTCTCACTCTCCAGGTGACACCGTGCCAAAATCCCTGCAGGAGGGAGCCCTGTGCCACCAGGGCTCGAAGAAACTCTCCCTGGCCGGTGGGAGAGGAAAGTCTTGCAGTTTGTCTGGAGACGTGCCAGCGCACTGCACTGGGCTGCATGCGTGGTCTGACAGCATCCCACCTCGCACGCTCTTGGGGCTCCTTCTCAGAGGGAGGTGGGCGCTCACCATAAGACAACCACGCATTTCTGCGAGTCGCAGAGCTTACGAGGACAGTTTTCTTCTGCTCTGGTGTTTTTTCTGAACTCGTAAGCTCCAAGCTGAAGCTATGCCTGCATAAGTAGACACGTGTATGGGGTTTTTCTCCTCCAGCTGGCTGTTTATTTTCATGAAACTATTAGAATTGTAGGCCCTTAAATGTGGTAAAATACGGCTATGGGTTCAAAAGTTAGAGGACAGCCATGTAGGCAGGTGGTGTTGGCATGCGGGCTGTGTTTCCTGGTGGCAGCGGGGATGGGGACTCCACTCCTTACTCTTAGCGACTGACTCCTGGACCCCAGAGGAAAGAGCTGCTTTGCTGGAGGCATCATGTCCCTGGCAAGTACTGTCCATTAAAGAAGCACCATGGTTCTCGGTGCATCCCAAATATGAAAGAAGTGGCAGATGCCCTCCTGGGGGACTCTGCCTCCCATCCCTCAGCACCAGCCGGCTGTGGGAAGGGGCAAGGTGCCACATGGAGCCAAGAGAGGCACAGGGCAGTGTGTGCTGCCCTCCAGTATGCTGCTGTTCAATGAAACATGTTAGTGTCTGTGTGCAGAAGGAGCATCCTTAGGATACAGGAGGTGTCAGCCAGTGTGTTTTTTCAGGAGAAGAGCATCTCTGTAACACCTCCAGTTTTGCTGAAGGTTACTCATATAAGCTGCCATCAGGTGCAATCAGTTAATGAGATCTCAATTAAACCTATCAGGAGTAGTCTGTCTGGGATTGCCTTGAAGTCGAGTACGAAACCCTCAGGGAAATACACAAGTGAGGAAAGAGAAGGGGGAAATATTTCAAGGAAATTTAGAGAAAAGCAGGGAAAAAAGTAGGAAAATCAGATTATTGCTATCTGGCCCAGGGTTTTGACACTGCTTAGCAGCAATACAACCTCCTGCTGTGTCTTCTGATCTCTGCAGCCCGCCCCCGGGTGCTGTAAGCACCTGGGCCTTCATGCTGAAAAGCTGTGGAGGGGCTGGGGGGACTGGGGACAGAGAGGGAGAAACAGGAGGAAACCAAGGAACAAAGCCTCACTCAAGGAATATCTCAGCCACAGGCACTCTGCTGCTCTGCAGAGGATTAAAGAGCTACAAATCTTAAGCAAAAAACCCCACTGTGATCTGAAGCTGTTATGTACCTGTTACGTGTTTTAGCCTGCATGGTTGCTCTCTCGCTCACGCAGTGCTGCAGCAGACTTGTCTGGGCTCAGCCGAAGTGGCTGCCTGTTGCTAAATGCAGGGCATATGCTGGGGTGCCAGCTGCTCAGAAGTCATCGGAGGCATGGGTCCCCCGGAAAATCGCCTGTGCCCTGAAATGCACCCCCAAAAGGTCTGCCCAACGGTGCAGGCAGCAGACATGGTGGGAGGGAAACCTGCTCTACTCTGGTGGGTCGCCATGCAGCATCGCTGCCCTTACTGCCCCCTCGCATGGAGCCCGCTGGCACTGGGCGGAGTGGTCTGGAATTTAAAGAGTCTTTAAGTCCTGCTTCCCAGAATGGGAGTGGGGTGCTATGCTGTCCGCAGCGAAACGCAGCCTTTGGTCTGCAACACTCAACAGCATCACAAGGCTGGGGCAGATGTGGTCCCAGGCAGTGTTCCCAGCCAACCAGGCCCCAGAAGCCGTCCCTTGGGAGCCATAATACAGAGGCTGTCTCCTAGTACCCTCCTCCACAGTCAGTAATTAGTGTTAATGAACACCATTCATATTCAAACAATTTATCCATTAGAATGTCCAAGCTGAAAAAGCCTTCACCAGCATGACTTGCAACTGAACCAGTCACGGTTTATTTTATTCTCCTGCATGTAGGCATGCAGCTTTCAAACTACACTCTATTAGAAGTATTTGATAGCATTGTCTCTTTTTTCCCCCTCAAAAGTTCCCTGTGCAAGCCTCACCTGCATAAATATTAATACCTGCCAGCGCTTCTCACTAGCCCATAGCTGTCCAGAGAGACTAATAGGGATGCCCTTTTAAAATATGTTGTTGCGGATCCCATTCAGCCCTCCTGTCTGGCTCAGGTGGCTTCAAGCCTCAGGCCTTCTGCTCTGCTGGGTTTCCCAGTCCAGGCACTCTGCCAGCTGGGGACGGTGGTGAGGCCCCAGCGCTGTTTCCCCGTGGGACGGCTGCGGCGGCAGCACTGGAGCTCCTCCGCTGCAGACGGGCTGTTTGCACAAGCTGCCAGGCTGCAGAAAGCGTGGGTGGTGATGCAGGATGTTACTCTGGCAGGTTGATGGGCTGGCAAAATCCCCAGGGCTTCGTGCTCGGGGAGGGGTGAAAATCACAACCAGATGCAACGGCGATGTTGTGCAGGGATGAGTGTGGGGTGTGGCGAGTGGGGAGAGGTTTTGGGCTACCTGTGCTCTTGCTTACTCCCAGCCAACCTTAACAGCTTGGATACATTTGGGCAATGTTCTGCTGCCTCCCTGCAGATCCCTGCTGCTCTCCTTGTAGTCACAGCCCTCCCTGGCAGCACTAACAGCAGCTTTTTTTCCTGGGGAGCAGATGGGAAAAGGGTTTGGCTCCTTTTAGCAAAGGTATCCTCACGGTGGTACCCAAGGTTTCCTCTGCTGTACGGGATTCAGGGAGAATGGGAATGAAATCCCAGTGCCTCCCCCTCCCCTTCCAGAAGCCATCCAGTAGCAGGCAACGGGTTCCCACTGCGTTTTGGGGACATGTCATGCACCTGCGGGGACCTTCGCTGCGTGGGCGCTGCGGGCCCCGCCATGGCCTTGGGCTACACAGCCTCCTGCCGTGCTGCTGCCGCAGCACTGCGGAGGAGCAACTGGGGTGGTCACCAGCTGCTGCAGTGGGATTTGGTGTGTTCATGGTGGATGGGAAATGCTGCTTTGCGCACACACTAATCTCGGTGTAGAGCAGTGAAAAATAGATCAATGGGTGAAAAAAAAGCCTTCGAAATGGACTTCACATCCAAAACCCCATATTGCACTTCAGGTGTCACTGTGGGGCTGGTGTGTACGTGGCCTGGTAGAGCCACACACACACCCCCCTGCCTCTGATAAACTGACATTTCCTCCAACGGGGTAAAGTTTTGCACCCGATTTAAGAAAAGAGAGAGGGAAGGGGGATTTAATTGTGGGTCAGTGGAAATCCAGATAATTACTCTGAAAGCATTAGCGAGAGTGGGTATGAATCATTCCTTTCTCCTTTGTGCTGCCTCAGCTGAAGTGCTCCAGTGTTCAGCCTCATTAATAATTAATCAGGCGGGGAAGCGGGGCTCGGCCACATTGTCTTCTGTCACAGCCAAAGGGGAGAGCACGTCTGCAGCTCTGGAAAGGACAGCTGGGTGTGCAAGAGGAGCAAACAAAATCTGTGCCTCTTGCTGTGGCTGACTGTGGCAGGGGAGAACGGGTGAGCACACCATCCGAGGTGAAGCAGACGTTCCCCAGGAGGAGGAAACAAGCACACAGCGGAAGACACAACCTTGACGTCTGTAGCAAGGCTCGCACAGCAACATAACCCTGCTTCTTAGAGGACAGGGAAGCACTGGGCCTCTGAGGATCCCTTAATTAATGGCTAAAAAAGCCTGAGTTTCTTCATGAGGCAGGTTACAGCGAGATGAAGGAACACCCAGCCCCTGGTGCCTTGTGACCTCCCAGACCCGCTCTGTGAAGCTGCCTGACTCCACTGCTTCCCTGGCCCCCAGCTCCCACCTGGGCATCTCTTGGGGAGGGCTGATGGCCCAGGGCACTGCAGGGAGGCACCATCCGGCGGAGCAGTTGTTTCCCAGTGAGTGTCTGAGCACAGAGGGTGATGGAAGACAGAGGGATGCTGAGGGCACCCTGAGGTTAGGGGTAAAGCTCCATGTCCAGCATGTTTTGAGAGAGAGGGCCACAGCTTGCTCACAAGGCAAGAGAACAGATGCTCTGTGCATCTCATTAGGGCCCAGGCTGGTGCGTCTAGCTGGACCAATTCGAGCAGTTATCGGGAGTGCATATCTGGTCAGGCTGTCTGTAAGAAAGGACCTCCCTCGCAAAAGTGTCAACAGAAGGAAAATATGAATGGGTATTGACAGCTTCAGTGCAAGGCCTGCAGGCTTTGACTAAACTCACCTCTGCGAGCCATGCAACCTACGGTGGGGGACTACACACCGCTGGGGCTGGTCTCACTCCTCCAGCTCTGCTGCCAAGGGGCAGAGATGGGGGACCTCAGACGTGCCTTAAAATGGCTCACAATTACAGAGCCAAGAGGAAATCATGCAACAGAACTAACCCTGCCTGGACTTTAAAAGTATTTCATACGCTTCATATTGGGGTGGTCAGGAAAGTCTCAAGGATCAAACAGGTGATAGCATTTTAGTGATTAAAGTAGACCCTGAATTTAACACTGTTGAGACGAATGGAGCAAGCTCACAGCCCTGTTGCTTGTGTGTTCACAAGCACCAGGAGAAGCGTGCTGGCCAGGGAATCACAGAGGCTGGCTGTGCAGACTAAAGTGAGTGGTAAAATACTGGCTCATCTTCTTCTTTCTGGTTTTTTTGAGAGAGAGAACTTAAATGAAGAGAGAGAGAGCAGAGGAGGCTTTCTGATAAAAACTGAACAAGACTTCAGAACTCTATAATTGTTTATGTTGGGGTTTTGTCCATGATGAAGTCCTTGGCAGCAAGTTTTGACACGGCCATCTTAAAAACTACCGAACGAGTGAAATGATGAAAGTTGGTTAATCCTATGTTCATCTGCAATGGTCAATAAGTTTATTGGATGTCAGTGGGGACCTCATGCAAGACTGGTGCTTGCTGCAGCAGCTATGGCAAAGGGACTGATGTCCCTCTACCACCTCTCTCCTGGGACTCACTGCCAGCATTGCATTTAATAACAGAGTGCTTTTTTGGTACCACCAAGCCTATCCTACGGGCAGAGCGCAAAGGGCTGCCATTGTGGCCGTGTTAGCAGGATATTCATTTTCCCAGCTTCTGCACCCTCACCCCAAAACATGTTACCTCCAATCTTCACTCCTTTTCCTGTCAGGCACTGAGAAAAGGATTAAATATCAGCTCCCCTGCCAGTAGGTAGGCTGTAACAAAATCCCTTCCCTGAAGCTGCGCTCAGCCTCCAGGAGGAGGGAAGGGGCTGGAAGAGATTGCAGAGCTGCAGCCTCAGTCTGCACCCCCTCCAAACCCACTTCTCTCGCTGACCTGCAGAACTAACCCACTCATCAACTGTATCTTAACTGCAGTTCATCATATTCATCACATTCCATTATCACTTCTCACACCTTTCCTCTGAGTAACTCCCTGCACTCACAATTTAGCTGCACACATGGGTTCTCTCCTTTTAGGCCAGGGCATTCCACCGCAGTTTTTTTCCCTGGTCTCATGAGGGGTTTTTTTTGTACTTTTTATGTCATCACTCACTACTCTTGCATCTTCCACTTCCTTGGTAAAGCATTGTGAAAGATATTGTTCTGCTCTGTTTGCTGTTGATAGGATGGGGCAACTCAACTCTACCATATTATGTTGTTTGGAGTGGATATCTATAGTCAGCAATATAGGTAAACAGACACATAACAGACACACTTATTCTCCTTGTGGTGTCGAGTCTCCCAAAAACATCCTCCTCAGATGTTCCTTCCTGGCAAACACCATTCAACAGCAAGTATTTTCAATGATACAGGGTACCTTTGATGCTGCATTAGAAATAAACCCTTGCAGCACTTATGCAAAATTATTTTGGCCCCATTCTCCTATCAGAGCACAGGCTGGTTCACTTCAGGTACAAGGAGGTGCACGGTTCCCTCTGGTGACTCAAGATGAAGTAGATATTGAGCATGTGGGATCCCTGACCTGCCTGGCATCTCTTGCACAGCACAGTCACTTGCAGGGAACATTGCTCATGACTCAACCATTGCAACGCAAAGCCCAGCATCACCGATGACACTGCCACTGAAGGTGGACTTGTGCGGAGACATGGAAGTGTGCGCTGAAACGACTCATGTTTGGGTGCCGGTGCCCTTCCCTTGTCTCTGCAGAGGAAAGGGGCAGGTAGCTTCTCAAATTAGTGGAGATGATGCTCATCAGAGAACATAGAAGCTAGCCCAGTGTAAATGGCATGCTGTCATTGCATACTCCTGCCCACCCAGATAAGCGTATCTGCATTCACACTGATGCTATCCACATCTCTGTAGAGGACAGAGTGGGACAGTTCACTGTGCATGCACACAGGCTTTCTGCTGTTTACTGACAGAGGGGCTGTGGTCCATCACTACAAGGATGTCACCTTGTATTGAAGCACCCAGCAGCCTTCTCTGCTGTCTGGAGAATTGCAACCAGAACAAAAAAATACAGAGGTACAAAGCTGCACTGGTCTTGGCAGATGTCAGCATAGGAGAAAGGCAAAAACAAAAACAACAACAACAAAAAGGAAAATAATAGCCCAAGTGCAAAAAGTTGGTGATCCAGCCCATATTCTGAGATGCATCTGCTCTGTGGGGGCAATCTTCCATGCGCATTAAAGCTGTTTGTGTGTGCCTGGAAGAGGGATGGGGCAAAGCAGTGCCTGGCCCAGGCAGAGGTTCACCACTAACTGCAAAGATACCTGTTAAATCTACGGTTATATCATTTGGACCATGCTCTGAAGCCCTACTTGAGCCTACCTCTCCTCAGACTGTATTTGGAAACACAGCCACAACCAGAAGGGGTTTGAGTGGCATATATTGGGAAAAGAAGAGATGTTCATGCCGACACCGTGCCTTACCCTGGGCTGTTTGGGTGGGAGTGCTGCGCCTGGCCCCAGTGGCACCAGGTACGTGGTGACTAGGGCAGGTCGCTTGGTCTCCCTAGAAGTGCTGGGGAGCGAAGATGGTGTCCACAGGCAGTCAGGTCCAAGTACACCCTTTTGCCTGGCAAAATGGTCCATGAACTGGGTCTGAGCAAGTAACGTCACAGGAACACAAAGATAAAAGGTAGATGGGGCCAACTGAGTGACTGTAGAGAGATGATTTCACGGGAGTGTTTCAAGCAGAAAATGTAGGTTCAGGACATTGCCTGTCCAGGACGCAGGGCAGCAGGCGCTGATGGGAGTCTCTGCCTGCGTTGCAAGGGGAGAGGCCGTACTCAGCACTGGAGAAGTGGAAGAGAGAGAAGGGCACTACTGTGCAAGCTGTCTTCCTCTGGCTCCTAGAGACAGCCCAGGGCTTTGCCCTATCTCATGGAGGGATCTCCCAACCAAAGGAATTTCCTCGGCAGCTTGGATTCCCCCTGGAGCATGGGAAAACACATACTAGTAGCCAAAGTATGGCTGAGTGCCTTAGTGCTAGTCCTGGATGTCCTCCCAGTATCTAATTAGGGACAGTAATGAAAATAGCATGCTGTTCTCTGCTGCTGAAATGAGCAGGGAGCTGCCGAGCCAGCAAAGATCATGCCACCAGGTCTCCAAGACACTCATGACTCATTCTGCAGCAAAACACCTGACACAGAGCAAGACACTCCTTGGGAAACCCCATCTGTGTCTGCAAGAGTTCCTGCTCCTGCACTGGAGAAAAACCCAAAGATTTAGGGGGGAAAGAAAAGGCGTCCATAAGACCTATTTTCTTTTAGGGATGTAGAAAAGCAATGACTGCGAGGCAGTTCTCCTGTGCCAGCTACCGCCCTGATAAGCAAGTTTGCTGACCTTGATAAGAGTCCATGCATTAGGATGCAAATTGTGCAGCACAGACCATTGAACAAGCTCTTTGAGCGTACGCGTGTGCAGCGAGCCACAGCTATGCCTGCACAGGTTCTCCTCCCGGGGCAATGCGCACTGTGACATATGCTCTTCTGTGTCATGGGTGCAGTTGTACAGACCTGCAAGTAAGATACGTCTTAGGGCCCCGCTATTTCAGAGAACTGCCCCGTGCAGAGCCTCTCTGCTCTGTACCCAGCCCTGGCAGCAAGCACACCTCTCGAAGTGCTCAACGCCTTGCTGAGTACTCATCTCAAGAAGCAAGGGAAGCAGATTGTGAACCAAGCAGTGGGGATCTCATGCTAACAGCCAGCCCCAGGTGGATTCAGCCTTGACAAATCCCTCATCTCACTTGTATGACACATAAAATCCGATGAGCGAATGCGCTACCTGAACGAGGGATGTACAAAAGCGCAGACACTCTGCCTGTGACTCACCTGCTATTCTGGCCTCCGATGAGTCCCCTGATAAGCTGGTGACATGCTAGTGCCAAACCATGTGAAGCAATGACTGATACCTCCCACTCTCTTTTCTCACCTGTATTTTCTGAGTAGGTATATGTAACTTGACAAAAAAAGCGTGGGATGAAGGGAGGCTTATGAAGTGACTAGTTTTTATGGGGAGAAAAAATAATAGATATTTGGTTATAGTGTTTCATTAAAAATAACAGTATTCGGTTTTGCAAGATCATTTGTGCATGAGTTGGGACAATCCCAAGCACAAATACAGTCTGGGTGGAGAATGGATCAACAACAACCCTGAGGAGAAAGACTTGGGAGTGATGGTGGACGAGAACCTCAACATGAGCTGGTAGCCAACCACATCCTGGACTGCATCAAGAGGAGTGTGGCCAGCAGGTCGAGGGAGGTGATTCTGCCCATCTTCCCTGCTCTCATGAGACCTCACCTGGAGTACTGCATCCACCTCTGGAGCCTGCAACATAAGAAGGATGTGGACCTGCTGGAGCAAGTCCAGAGGAGGGCCACAAAGATGATCAGTGGACTGGAGCACCTCTCCTGTGAGGACAGGCTGAGAGAGCTGGGGTTGTTCAGCCTGTAGAAGAGAAGGCTCCAGGGAGACCTTAGAGTGGCCTTCCCAGACCTAAAGGGGCCCTACAAGAAAGACGGGGACAAAATTTTTAGCAGTGGCTATTGCAGTAAGACAAGGGGTAATTCTTTTAAAATAGAAGGAAGCAGATTCAGACTTGATATAAGGAAGAATTTTTTTTACTGTGAGGGTGGTGGAACACTGGCACAGGTTGCCCAGAGAGGTGGTGGATGCCCCATCCCTGGAAACATTCAAGGCCAGGTTGGATGAGGCTCTGAGCGACCTGATCTGGTTGGAGATGTCCCTGCTCCTTGCAGGGGTTGGACTAGATGACCTTTAAAGGTCCCTTCTAACCCAAACCGTACCATGATTCTGTAATTCTGCTTTTGCCCTGTTTCATCTTATGGTATGAATACCTGTGAATAGAGGCAGCAGTGGCAGGGCTGGCCAAGTGTGGGTAGCTTTGCTAGCCTGCACCGGGTCATGCTGGGCTCTCAGGTGAGTGTGTGCAATGCCCCCTAAAGCAGCAGGAGCTGTGCCATTGGGCTCCCAATGAAAACATCAGGAACTAGAGAGTGAGTATTATAATTTCAGCTCATTGCCTCTATTGAACCACCTCCAACACAACCAGCACCACGTAGCGTTAAGGCATGGCAGTGCCACCTGATCCTAACCTAATTCAATCAATTTAAAGTAAAAATCTTGCTATGCAGGCCTCAGGAGGCATGTGTAGAAACAGCTATATACCTGAAGGATTATTTTTCTTCCATCTTAAGCTAGGCAGACCTCATTAGAAACATGGAGAGTTTTAAATGCCTGCCATGGAAAACTGATTAAGGCTTGCTTTCGGGAAGCCGACGGCAGTAAAGTCATTCATGAAATTTTTTTCTCTAAGTACTGCAAACGTGTGCTCTAGCATGTCACCATGTGAAAACAAGCTGAAAGCCAAGAGAATTTCACAGAATGGTGGAAAAAAATTGCACGTTTGCAGGCATGTGAGGGGTTTTTTTTTTTTCTCCTTTCCCTGCCCCCTCCCAATATCTCTGGCTTTTAGCAGTTCCTAATGCGAGGCTTTCCAGCCCAGCAGGCAGCAGTGGGAAGCTGGGCACGTTGCCCCGAGATCTGACTCGTGCTTCCAGAGCTACCGGTCAAAGTTTTCATCCTGAAGGAAAATAGAATAGCCCTGAGCCGTGGTCAGGTGTGCTCGCTGTGTTTCAACCAGGCTTCACTGCTCCAGGAAGATGCAGCCTTTTCAGACGGCTTGAGAATGGTAGCATCAGGGAAATGATTCAGGGGTTTTAAGAGTGTTTCTTCATGTCCTTGTCGTATGTCTTCAAAGTGTGGTTTTTGGAGAGCATGTCTGAGTGGCAGGTGACTCATAAATGTCTATTTTAAAGATGGGCTCTTGTTAGCTTCTCACATACAAATCAGACAATGTGTGAATCCACTGGTGAAAGCCAGTGACATGATCTGGTGAGGAAGAAACTCTCAGTCCTGGTGACGGAAACGCTATAGATACCAAAAGTGGAGGCAGGAATTCTTTGCGGTTTCCACTTCAGAGTCATTCAGCTGAGAAGAGCCAAAATCCTCAGGTCTCTCCCCATTTACTAAACTACACACAGACTTTGAGGATTGTAGAGTTATTAGATCATATAATTCAACTGCTTCAGCTCTTGGAATCATACATAGTTAAAGCAGTGTTTGACTGAAAAAAAAATCTTCCAGTACGACATTCAAGTAGCTGGAAGACTTTTATTTTACCCTTTTATACCAAAGTGCTTTATCTTTCTTTTGGAGAAACTGCCTCTTCTGAAGACACTTCTTTCTCTAGAGGGTAATTTTTTTGTCAGAGCTGGACCGACAGGCGTCCCAGACGCCTTATGATTCATTCTCTTACTAATCATCATCTTCAAAAGTGAAATTCGCTTATATGCACAAGTCCTGTCTGGGCTGGCAAGACAGGAAAGTCTCTGGGTGTCTAAGCAAGGAAACAGGGATGTTACTGAGGACTACAAAATCCCACCTGAAGTCTCTGCATTGTGCAAATGTCCAGGTTCCCATGCGGAAGGAGGCCCCAGTCAGTACAGCTGTCGCAGTGCTGCTTAGCAGTGCATGATTAGACCAGGCTTTATTTGTAGAAAGAGTATATGAGCGTGGTCAGCAGCCTCCCCACATCTGACCGAGCATATCTATGGGGAAAAGAGAGGGACCTTTGAGGACCTTAAATTGAGTAACAGCATGGTGACAATGTGGGTTCCTAGAAAGTGTCGCTAGAGCTTTGGAAGGACACAGTGAAACATATGCAGATAATGCTTGGTGCAAGTGGGCTTGGGGAAGGCAATGGACGGTGCAGGTACCTGATCCTACACTATGACAGAGGGGAGCTGATACACCAAGCCCGCCTTTGAAAAGTAGTACCACTGTGGTTGCTTCTGCTTGACCAGAGGGACAATATCAGACCACCAATAGCTTCAGCCTTTTATGAAATTATGGTGCATGGACACCTGTCCTGCATGGACCCAATACCAATGTCTTTGGCAAGGCAGGAGCAGCTGAAGGCTCTGAACAGCTACAGGAGTGAGAAGTACACAGATCCCTTCTTTGGTGATTCCTGACTATTTCTCAAGTCCTCCCTCCTCTCCAAACCAAGCAAAACTGAATTTGATCACATCAAATCCACCTGCACTGGTCTCTCTCTCTGTCCTTCTGTTTTTACACAGGTTTTGGCAGTGCTTCTTCCTCAGGGCTCAGCTTTTGACCCTCTTTTGTGTCTCCTGTGCTCACTTCGTTTCCTAAATCTCAAACAAAGATGTACCTGAAGCACACCCACAGATCTCAATACATATAAAGAGAGAGGTGAGAGTAATCTTCAGCATTTAAATGAATAAGGATTTTGTGGTTAACCATTGTATCACTACTGTATCCTAAAGCAAGTAACACACGTACTGGCCAGCACACTCCGACCTTCATTCTACATTCAGCAGCACTGAAAGGCCTTTTTTTGGAAATAAAACACCATGAACTGGTAATCTTGCAGTAGGTAATTTTGGAGTTTTATTGACAAATTCTTGTTTAACGTTCGCAGGAAAGGTGAATCAGACTTTACACATTTAGTATGCGCTCATTGCGTGCTGTGTTAGATAATCATGGTTGTCTTGTGTTGAACACTTCTATTTATACACACTGCTGCTTTCCTCCTTTTTTCCTGTAGATTCTGACCATTTTGCAGGGGCAAGGTAACCTTTGTCAGCACATAATGACAGTAGACTTTAATTTGTGTTCCTCTGCCAACTCAGAACTATTTTAAAAAAAAAAAAACAACTGAACTAATAAGTAGAGTAGCAAAGTAAAAAATTTGGGAAGTGCTTGACATTTAAGAAATGTTTCATTGGACTGTGTTAAAAATTGCTTTTTCTGGAGAAGTCTGTTTCCACTGTGACCATATGAAAAGTGTTTGATGAACCACAGCAGCATGGAGGAGAGGAAACTGACTTTTGGGGAGCTCTTTTGCTCTACCGAAAGGTGAAAATGTTACACACTGCGAACTTGCTGCAGAGACAGTTATCATGATAACTGATAGCAAACCCAGCTACTTTTAACTGGAGAGTTCCTCCTGTTTTACACCTGAAAACAGGGGCATTTATTGATGAGCATCAAGTGGCTACAATACAGGCAAAACCTTAATCTCCAAAAGCTTGAAATAAAAAATAAAAATGAGGCTTCAGCCTGGCTACAGGATAAATAAAGAAACTAGAATATTTAGAAATTGCAAGAAGATACTTGAAATTGTTTTTATTTGGAGAGTTATAGCCCAGTTGTCATGAGACGATGCTCACTTGAAACTGTGAGAAGCCACTGTCTGCTGGAAGTGCTGTGTGGTGGGGGAATCTGGGCATCTGGAAGGCTCCAGCACAGCAATCAGTATTATCTCTTAGCAAGTTCAAGACATTTCTTTTTTTCCATCAGTATGTGATCTAGCTTTAAAGGAATTTGGGAGAGCTAACAGTAAGAACCCATGAGTCTAAGGAAGGGATTTTCCACTAAAATGACAGGAAATATCTCTCTCACCCTGCCAGGCTCTTCTCCACTCAGGGTTTTCCTGGGAGGGATTGCTGCCTGAAGACTTTGCATGACTTTATCCATGCCTTCCATTTGCCAGCAGAGACGTTCCGGCAGAAGCAGATTATGCTCCCATTGCAGATGTGATTACCATCTCCAGCAGTTTTTCATGGCCCTCCAACTCCTTGGTGATCGCTGGATCCTGCAGTAGAGTTTTGCACAAAATCAATCCTAGGGCACTGCAATTCCTGGCCCCTGCCTAAGGTGGCCTTTGTCCAGCATTAGGGCAGGCAGCAGGGGAGCAACTGACCACATGAGAACATTGGTGTTGTCCCTGGGGGCTGTTCTGTCACAGGGACCATCGAGTTAGCCACAAACCAGCAGGTTTCCAAGGTCCATCATCAAATGCAGGTGCAGGACATGACTGTGGATGACCACAGGTCACGCAGCTTGCAACCCCTATCACCTTGGCCTGCAAAAGCTCTGCTTCCCTTTGCAGAAGGGCAACAGGGCAGCATCTTCTCTCGCTCAAAAAGGCACAACTACTTTTCACTCAATATCTGCAAACTTTCACAACCTGCTCCGTACCTGATACTTCCTAATTCTCACATGCCATTTCCTTCACCCAGATACTTCATAAATGGCTCCGTTTACTGCCACATCTCTCAGTAGGGTCCATATTTGCCACCTCTGCCATGCTGCCCCTTCCACTTGGGAGCACCTCTCCCTGTCTGACACCCGGGACCTCCTCTGCTCCGCTCTGCAGTGAGACCCAGCTCTGCTTCCTCAGGCCTCACCAGGCCGCCTTAGTTTAAGCTGAGAAACTGAGAGCAGGTGGAAACTGCAGAGGAGGCAGAAGTAGGATGGTGCTGGGAGCAGCGATGAGCTCTCCCAGGCCACTCTTGGCCTGTTGGGGAAGCAGGGTTTTTATAACACAGAGACACCATTCAGAGAGAAAGCCCTGACTGGAACTGCAGCCAGCTGATGGCCTAGACAAAGCAAAGACATAGGAGGGTGAATATGGACATGGCAAGTCCCTTGGCTGGTCACAGCAGTCCTCCTCAGGAAAAGCCACTGCACGGCAGAGTCATGCCTGAAGTGAGTTGCCACCATTTCTGGGGTTTGTTTTTTCTTTTTTATATACTTTGTGCTCTTGTGGGCAATGATGACTGCTGTTGCTACATAAATTAGAGCTGGACTATTTCTCTTAATTGCTTGGTGCAGGCATATTAAGGCAGGATGCTGAGATCTGGGAGCACAGCCCCAGCAGAGCCAGACATCGCAGAGCTGTCTGTGGCTGTGGGCTGAGCCAGGCTTTCTCCCTTGGGGAAAAAAGGGGTACAAAAGGAGTCATATCTTTAAATAAGAAGTGATGGGGGAGACTGAAGGGGGAAACCCATAGTTTTAGTAGATTTTACATGGAACATAAATCCTCCCCTCCCTTCCCCCTCTGTGAGCACATTTTTGGGTAGCAGCATCAGCGTGCCCTTTCCCTCAGCCATGTCTTCTGGCCACTTTAGAACACAAAGAGCTGAATGAAGCACATGTTTCTACCCTAAAACCCTTCAGAAATTAGGTCAGCATCCTTTCCAGAGTCATAAGGCAGCACTGGGACTCATGCCCTGCGTGTGTCCCTGCTGAGAAATATTTCTGTGTTGTCTGCAACAGAGGTTAAGAGGGGACGACATGAGGCGCTGCATGAAGGGAGCCTTTGTGTTCCTGGTTGCCTGCCCTGCCGACACCATGAGACTGGAGCCAGGGAACCCATGCATCTCCCTGGTGAGGGCTGGAGCATCGAGTATCATCTGTCCAAGCTGAGCATCTTCTCCCCCTGCCTTCTGGCTGGGCAGGGGCGGATCGGTAGGTAGCAATATTTCAGATGTGGGGGATGCAAGGAGAGAAACAGCCTCTTCTCCCACACCAGGAGTGGGGCAGGGTCCCCTGATATTTCAGGAGGAGGTCAGTTGAGTATTTGCAGCCAGCTCTGCTCTCTCTCTCAAACGTTTAAACCTCCAGTTAACGTAAATGCCAGCCCAAAGCCTCCAAATCTGGTGGCCCCCATCTTTAGGGCGGATGGATGGATGGGGAGCACTGAGATATCCACAGTCACTGCTCGGTGTGGAGGCGGTTGGTCCCTGGCCATTCCGTACCACCATGCACTGTATTGCTCACACAGAGGACCACAGCTCAGGAGTGAGCTGATGAGTTAATAAGAGTTAATAACTCCTGAGCGATGAGTTAATAAGAAATCTACTTAGTGTGCCTGCTATTTCACTAGTTGGTCTTGGCAGCCTTTAAATTCAGGTTTACAAGCTTATCTCTATAATAAATATTTTGGAAAATGTAGACATTTTTTGAGCATTCTGATGAGTCATTCTTAGGGCTAGGGTTTTAAGACAAACCCTAGAAAGTTTGTGAACTGCAACAACATCATATGAATTAGCAGTGGGATACACCATTTTTGCAGACTGTACCCTCATGTACTACACGCCTGCCACATGGCAAAGCAAAGGTAGCAAGACATCGTTCGTAGCACGCTAAAGGGCATTTTCTATACACTGTGTAAAATTTCCTTGTTTTTCTGTCTTGGCAAAACCCCTTCCCATGGTGTGTCAGGATACTTTCTCCAGTGGAGAGTGGGATGCATTAAACTACAAGGAAGTGGAGAAAGGTGTTTCCTAGCTCTCCACTGGAACCAGCTCTGCCCCACTCCTATCCCTGGGGTCACAGGGAGGACGAGAAACGGGATGGACAGACATGAAACCTCTGCTCACATAAACAGCACACCCTGCACCATGGGCCCACACTAAAGCTGTGTGTTTCCCCCTCTCCGCAGCTGCTGCAGGTGGGAAGCTCTCTCTGTGTGCCAGCCCAGGCCTCCGCATTCCATGCGTCCTATGCAGCAAGCACCTCCTGCTTCTGTCTGGGTTGCAGGACCTGAAGAGGAAAGGCTGTTTGGGTGGCCCTGTGAGCCTACCTGGAAGTGCTGGCAAATGCACAACTAACCTCACTGTCTGAAAAAAACCAGAAGTTTGGGTAAACCTCCAAGCTTGTCAGTGCTGAGGTGTTTCTGGCTATGTAACTGTAACATCTTGTCT
Organism: Ardeotis arabs; assembly: GCA_011801015.1. NCBI lineage: Eukaryota > Metazoa > Chordata > Aves > Otidiformes > Otididae > Ardeotis > Ardeotis arabs. The sequence goes on along the minus strand of JAAGAY010144566.1, from coordinate 128,816 downwards.
CAAAGCTGGTAGGAAATGATTAAAGAGTCTCTTGGCACTAATTATCCAGAGAGTTTCTAGCCCTCAGTGGTTGGAGCAAGGCTGACAACATGGAAGGTGTCAGGGGCAAAGGGAGCACTGCGGTGCTGAGCTTGAATGGGGAGGCAGAGACCAGGGTGCCCAGGAGAGACGGTGGGACAACGTCCTTGATCACTTTTTATATATGGGAGAGCTGACAGCATGAAGTATTTCTCCTTTTTGCTCTTTCTCCCTTCACCTAAGCAACAATTCTTTACACACTAAACACACATCTCAGACGCACTTGGAGCCCGGACAAAAATCCCTACGCACCAGACAATAGAAGGGATAAAGCCAATATATTATATAGCTTTGAGGCGCCCATCTCACAGCTTTCCCGGAGTCAGACTCAAGGCTTGGGAAATTAGAAGAATGACAATATTGAAATCTATAATTAAAGACAGAGTTGAAAAGCGTCAGCAACTGCCGTCAAAGTGCGTGCTGCGGGCGAAGCGGGATGGGGCCCGCGTGGGAAAGGGGGAAAGGGCCGGAGCGGAGCTGAAATCTTTCCCAGGCGGGGATCCGGGCAGGTAAAAGGTAGCAGATGTGGGTATCTGCGCGGGGTGCCGCAGACGGCAGCGAGCTACAACAGAACAGCCTTGTCGCCACATCGTGGCCAAGCGAGGCCACGCACTTCTGGCGTGGAGAGCACAGCCCTCCTCCCTCCGCTTCTGAGGAGGGGTGCACCCCCGCGAGGGCAGCGGCAGGGAACTGGGTACGAAAATATCAGCGGAGTACAAACGGGGCGCAGCCACCCCGTCCGCGCCCGCGACCCCGCGGCGCGCCCCCGCGCCCGAGCCCCCGCGCCCGTGCCAGTGCCGGCTCTGGCGCTCCCTCTGCTGCTCGCCTGCGCTCCCGGCGCGGCCCCGCGCAGGCTGCGGGCGCGGGCGGTACCCCGTCCCGCTGCAGGGACGCAGAGAGCTGCGGGGAAGGGCTCGGCCAAAAGTGGCGGCGGTGCCCAGGCCTGACGCTCAGCCGCAGAGATCAGAGTGGTGGGAAAAGTGAATTTCACGCAGTGGGGCAGCTCGACCTATGGAGGCTGAGCAGCAGCCTGGTGTCCAGCGAGCAGGTTAAAAATGGAAACTTATTCCCATGAAGCTGAAATGACAAAGGTGCTCCCAAGGCAAAATGCTCTGGAAAAAAAAAAAAAATTGCTGTTTGAAGAAAGGGATTTCTTCACTGAACAAAATAAGTTCAGACTGACCTTTGTAAAAGATTGCAGTTTATTTTGTTACAGTTTGACTTGTTTTGTCCAAACAAACAAACAAAAAATGCCATGTATTAATCAAAGTATTTTAGACATATTTGGTAAACTAAATCGGGCAGCCCTTCCAGCCACTGTGGACATCTCAGTGTGACACTCAGCCTCAGAGCTGCTTGCAGCTGCACAGGTGTCCTCAGCAGCTCTGCGGTGAGACCCCACTCCTGCTTCCCATCAGCAGGGCGCTCTGACAGCTTTACCATCTCTTTCCTCCACTGTGTATTTCCCATGTTGCTTAATTTCCTTCCTTTATCATGTATTCCCTGAAGTCCATGTTCTTTTGTCCTGTGCTTACCAGCTCTCCCCACAGCTCTGCATGTCCCTGCCACCTCCCCTGCTGCTGGCCTGCTCCAACTGTGTACCCCAAACCTGCCCCTTTTCATCCTGCCTCTTGGCTGTGCCCAGGGTCAGGTCTGCTGCCCACCTTGCCCCATGCATGCCTCAGCCTCTGCCCTCTCCTCTGATTTCTCCCAGTACGGATCCCTGTGGTGTTCCTAAAAACCCCAGCTTTGATGGCTGAAGTCGCTGCTGGACTGGATCAGTTTCTGAGCCAGCCCCTTTCGAAACAGCTTCCAATTAGGTATGTGATGATCTGGGGAGGTGGGTGAATGCTCTGGTGTTCACACCAACACCCCTAACAAACAGAAAAGGAATAAATCGAAGCACCCCTTTGACAAGCAGATCTCCCCAGTGTGAAGGAAAAGGCCACCGGCGATGCCTTAGCCTGCAGGCACAATCAGTAAAGCCACTTCTGATCCAGATTCCTCTCAACTGCTTTCTTTTAGGCAATTTAATACAAAAAGGTCAATTTTCCCCTCTTGCGTGCCTGTGTCTCCCCTCGCTGCCTGGCAGGTGACAGGGACAAGGACAGGACTCTGCCAGGCGGCTGCGAGCACCTGCGATGTGCAGCGAGGTGCGTTTGCGGCACACACACAATAGAGGGCTATCTAGTGCAATTACAAACTGCACAGCAGAAAGGCACCCGCCGCTCCTTCCCCAGGGACCTGGGGAAAAAAGGGACTTGGAGGGAGCTGGGAGAGATCTGAGCCAGTAGCACCTGTACGGGGTCCTGGGTAATGCTCCTGCTGTGAGACCAGAGGTGACGGCCAGTTAAAGGACATTTCTGGCATTTGATTTTCATTTCAGTGCAAAGTACAGAGACAGAAGGGTGAAAGCAAGGTTTTTAGGTGAGCCCATCAGCACAGGGCAGTTCAATGTCATGCTGAAATAACCCGCCTGATTTGAGGGGCGGCTATGCCGACCACAGCAGCGTGGGGCTGCAGCAGCAGGTCCTCGTGACCACCCCGTGTAACCTCTGTACCCAGGCATGCGTAGAACAGGGTGCAAGACCCATGGCAAGCCTTACCAACCACACTGGTCAGGGCTCTGACTTGCTAGAAGCCCTAGGAACTCTAAAAGAGACAAAGAGATTAGGTCATTCCCGATTTATTAACTTTACTCTTCTTCCTGAAGAATGTTGCTTTTACACCAAGATTTTCTGTGGCTCTCACAGAGCCTCCTCTTTCCCTTTCCCTATACCTTCCTTGTGTGCTATGAGGTGAAACCATTAGCTGAGCTGTGTGACTCCGCACTTGTTGGGCTGGAGCAGCATCTTCCAAGCAAATGCAGTGCTCAGAAGCCTCATGGCTGGATTGTGAGGGTGGCTGAAGGCAAACAGATGACCAGGAAAGAGGCTGCCCACAAGATCATAGTTTCCGTTGCTCATACTGGCTTTGCACAGTGTTTGTGGTCATCAAAACCATCCAGACCCAGCTGCCTTTTCCTTCTGTGGCTTGTTTCTCATCACCGTCATGCACATACACTCTGGCTTCTTCTTGGAGTGCAGCATTTATCCACACCTTTCCTGGTACAGTGAATGGTTCTTCTGGTTATGTGACCTTGTTTTCAAAAAATAAGACTCACTTCCCAGAATCCTAGCACTAAAAGGTCACAGTTTCTCTTTGGAATGTAAGTGGTGAATGGAGGAGAAAGCATCTGCATGGCACTGAGACACCAATGCGGCTGACCCAAGCTCATGGGGTTAGCCCACCAACGAGCTCAATGCAGGGGGAAAGTCTGCTGCCAGCACATCTCCAAAACGTAGTTCTGTGATTTCTCTATTTTGCTTTGGTAGCAGTTCCCAGGCACCTGCCATGCGGAGTTAGCAATTTCTGCATTATGGGACTGTGCAGGAGTGGATTACCTTTAGCCAAGGTGGGTAATACCAGAGAGAAGGCTTAGCAGGTTAATAAGTTGTCTATCTGGCTCCCTCTGAAATGTAATAGCAAAGTCATTATCTGCTAATGCAATAGGAAAAATCCCTACTCTTATATTTCAGGAAAGTAATTAGTGGAAGAGAACTGGAAGTCACATGCAGAAGGGGAACTAGGCAATTTCCAGACTGAAATTCTTATCCCGGGTGTTTATGTCCCCTAATACCAAGGTATGGGAAGCACCCGTGTAATAAAAGCGGATAGCAGACAGCCTATTAACCAAGAGCGTAGGAATTGTGAGTGTAGGCTGTGTCTGAAATCCAGTGCGTGTCCTGGGTAAAGTGACCTCCTGCAGGCTTGAAACGGCCACTGAGTACCTCTGTCCTGGTAGATGGTCTCCGTTCCCTGCGAGGTGAAAGGAGGCTGTTTAACCAGATTGTCAGTAACGCTATTGAAGAGGTTCTTAGCCTGCATAGATGCAAAGTAACTTTTGTTGCATGCTGACTTTAATTATACAGCAAAGCCTTAGTGTTTTTCTGCTTTGCCAGGTGGCGCGTGGACAGTTATGTGCCCTCATGCAGCCAAAACATCAGAAAACTCATCTTTCTATTGTTGATTACTGAAGAGAGAAACTGCTATTTGAAATGGGCTTTATTTCCTACGCAATTTCTGATGATGTTCCCCAACAGGAATAAAAGAGATGGCCCAAAGGCAAGTTCCACCTGAGACACCACAGATGTTGCCTGAGCTGATGGCCGCCTCGCTGCTGCAGGGCAAGGCTGGCTGGGTGGCTGCACGCATTGCACTGCTGACCTGCAAAGGATCTGGCAGCTTCAGGGTCAGGGGCTAAGATTTTTTCTGCTTTGTTGAGTATTAAAGACAACAGTAAAAACTAAGACATGCTGTGGCCAGCTTTGCTCTTAGGGCACGTCTTCTTGAAAGAAAAGCAGGACAGGGTTTTAAAAAATGGCTGCCTGATGTTATATTCCTAAAACCTTACTTAAGCTTTAAAACCGTAAGAGGCTGGTGAGAGGCAAACATCCTGTGTGGCATCCTCAGATGTTCTACAGCTATTCATAGACTTATTTTCTAACCACAGGCATTGGTTTGAAGCAAGTGTGCATGCATTTCCTGGGGCCTCAGAAAAGCCTGCATGGGCCACAGAGCGAGGCTGCTCTGCTGTGAGCACGCTTACATCTGCGTCTGGCATAGTTGTATTGGGCCAGCTGCACTGCTTCGTCAGGAGTGATAATTTGCCTGCCCAAGGTCACTCTTTGTGTGTGTTTGGACATGAGGAAAAGGCAGCATCTCCTCAGAAGAGCATGTTCCTGCTTAGAGGAGGCCCCAGATACCCTCCCCTGGGGCAGCTGTTAGGAAGTGAGGAGTGCAATACAGGAGTTTCTGACTCTCCAGGAAGACGTTTTGATCTTGCTAACAACAGGGGGCTTGTGCAGGCTTTGGTCCTTCCATGCCTTTTTTCTACAGTTGGAATGAACTCTGGTCTCATTTTCTGCCCTGCTGCAGTGGGTCTCAGAGATGAATGAGCTCAGTCTTAGGTTTGGTCAGTCTTTGGGCTGGGGTGTCTCCTCACCATGCCACTCCTCCAGTACCTCCAGCTTCTCGAGCCCCAGTGAAGCACTGGGACCAGACGCTAGGCAGACCTTCTGTCTAGGAGATCACCGAGGACAGGACCTCACACTAGCTTCTCATGGCCTGTGCCTGCCACTGATGACCTGAGTTCACCATGGCTTAAAGCACGTTTTCCTGATGTCAGCCAGTTAAGCTGTAAATCTTCTGGCTTCCAGTTTAATTATTCAGGATCCTGCATGAGTGTAAACAGTCACCCAGGCAGAGCAAGGCATTTCATAGGATTTTTGAAGGCATCTTTGGTTTTTTGCTTTACAGCTCAAAAATTGCACAGATCTGTCCAAAAACCAACTAACCTTTCTTGCACTTAATTGCCTCAGTTTTCTCATTTACTTGCAGCGTCCCTTCAGTTTGGTGTAAGCCCATGATTTATCTTTCTTGATTTTGGTGAATTACATTGCTAAGTCATCCACCCTCACTTCGCTGGGACATTCTGCCTGTTTGCCCTTTCTTACTCAAGGTCGGGAATCTTTTCTGTGCCACTTCATATTTCTCTCGCCAGAATCTTTTCTGACGTGTTTTTCTTCAGTGGTTAGGAACTTTCTGTCTGTTTCCAGCTTTCTGACTGGAAATAAGATAAAAAAGGGTTTTATCGAGTAAGAAACACCTGTTGTTGAGACAAGTTTTATCCTAGTAGATCAAGTTCTCATCCACCCATCCATGATTTTCTCTACTCTAGTTACATAAATAGTCAAAGTAACAGCAATTCAAAAATTCTCTTGTTCCAAGGTAACTGTCAGAAGCTGTCTGTTCCTTTCCTGTTGTCCTCCCCCTCTTACCCCTCATTCTCTTGTCTTCTGCTCACCCTAGGAGGCAGAGCATGTGCATTAGAGCCAAACTCACAGAGTAATGGCTTGAGGAAGGTGGATGGAGAAGACACTGCATTTGCTGGCAACTGGGAGGAATGAGGGATTTTCATTCTCAGAGGTGATTCGATGACAAGAGTCTGTGCCAAAAATAGAAGTTCTGTGAGTGAGAGCAGTGAGCTGCACAGATAGACCCCTCAGCAGAAACCTGCCTAGAGATAGGGGATCCCAAGCAATAAGCTAGGAAGTATTTACCTAGGTAATGTTTACTCAGCAGATGAGACCTGAACGTACTAGAAAAACTGGAGGAATTGATTGAAAAACAGTGAACAATGAGAGGGAACATGTGCTAAAGGAGTTTGCAGGTGGACGAGCAGGAGCTGGGGGTCACAGGGGACAGCGAGACCTGTTCAACAGATTGGTTGAAGATTAGGACTTATGTGGAGGAAAGATAAAGTCAGGAGTCACAGTAGGGTTCAGACTAGCAAAAGGGTGGGGGTGTGTTTAGAAAAAAGGAATGCCTGGATGGTGATACATGATAATTTGTGTGAAATACTACCCACTACAATTGAGATGGCTCATTTGGGCTAACATTACATGATGAACTAATAACAGCATCCAAAAGGCAAAGACACTGTTTAACAGTTTATACAGCAAAACATTGAAAGAAAAAACTTTGCCCCGTAGGGAAATGTCTAATCTTTCTCCTGAGACTCCTAGGCCAAAGTCTCCAGTGAATTCTGTGGGATTCAGACAGAACTACGACTCGTCAGCGCTACTGAGAGGATGTTAATGAAATAAATGATTGCAGAAGTGGTATTGTTGTCCATTGTTTTGTCAAAACTGAAGTAATTCTCTCCCAGTTTTAGTAAGTGAAAGGAAATAAACAGAGGGAGGAGGGGGGGCAAGACAATGTCACCACAACTGAGATATTCATGAATATAGTCTCTCAAATATTTATTGTAATCGCAAAAGGAAAAAAAAAACTTACAACAAAAAATAAACAAACAAAATCCACTTGGTATACAGAAGTCACATACAAACAGAATATCCAATGGAATACACATGGTCTCTACGTCCACATAGAATTAAAACTCTGCACATGGATAAAACTTGTACTTCACATTCGGACAAGAGCTCCCGTGGATGTATGCAGAAGATTCACAAAATTTGTCACACAGCAGCATTTTAAACTAACATATGTTTTAGAACCACAGAAACTATATTGCAATAAGAGTTGGGGGAGGAGGGACAGATTGAATCTCACCCCCTTACATATGTATCCTAACAAGTACTTCAATTTTTTCTTCAAGAAAAATTCAGCAAGCAAGTTAGCTTGAGGGAGCCAGAACAGCTACATATTTTCAAGGTAAGCATTTATCTTCGTGTATGTAATCACATGTCTATGAGGAATAATAAAAATGCTAGGTAAAATTATCTGCCAGCCCTTGAACAGTCAGGTCACTTAGCAATAAAAAGTTTAGGTAAAGCATCCTCAGTCCTGTAGCAGTCTGTATATCTGTATTTAAGTGGTACCTCATATTATGACTGTTACTTTGTCTGCTGCTCAGCTACAAAGATATCAAGAATTTCCTTTTTTTTTTTTTTTTTTAAGCAATCCCAAATTTCTCTCCACACACATTTTCATTTCACTCCGGTCTGTATAACTGTGCAGAAGTTTTTATGGCAGAAGGTATAAAAACAAGGAGAATTTTAAGGGCTGCTCAGGTCATTGCAAGTACCATCCTGTGCTACTTAATGCAACCTGGCTACTTTACTTTCTCAGAGAAACTATCTGATGACATAGAAAAGGAAACCCATGATACTGGCTTCCAGTAGGCTTTATAATTTCCTTCTTTTCTGAACAAGCTAATTTTAAAGAAACCCCAAACCTAAATCAACCTTGTACATTGTCACAAAAAATGCATCACAGCAAACTAAAAACCTACTTACATACCTTTTAATGTGGTACTAATGAAAATAACTTATTATGAAAATTGTTCAGCAAAACCAGTTACTCTCCTTGGCCCAGGCTCAGTGGCCTATCTCTATTTAACACATTCCCAAAGCAGATGACACGTTCCCTTGAAACGAGAGATGTAGCAAGAATAAACAGAATGAGCTTCTCTGCAGAATCAGCTGCAGAACCCATGGCAGATCAGTGATTCACAGTTTAAGGTCCCAAAAGTACTCAAGAGTTTTGCTGAACAGTGATGGCCTTGCTCATGTGCTTAGAGAACTATCAGAAATATGCAAGGATAACAGTAAAGGACAAATAAATGATTGGATATCGCCTTTTAATTTCATGGTTAGATTCTGGGATGCACTTTGTTTCCATGTATACCTCAGCTTTACTGCTAAAGTGTTGGTCAGCATTGAGGGCCACATAACAGTTGGGTGAAGAGTCGGGGTCAATATATTTAAGGATGTATCTTCCATGTTTAGGATCTAGAAAAGTTAAGAAACTTAACTGGGAGAAGTGGCTAATTAAGGTCACCATCCACTATGCTGGACCATTTTGACCATTACCTTCCAGCTGTTCCCAAAAATTTTAACTTGGGGCAACAGCTGAAGTTTGTGGAGTCATCTGCAAGAGCACTGGGTACTCCTATTTAATATTTCAGGTATTATGAGTTAACTCCATGAGATTAAAGAAAATATGCCCATGTGATATTATGCAAAACAGCAGAAAGAGCATGTGACTGATTCTTTCAGAATAAATAACTCACCGTAACTGCTGAGCTCTAGGAGGTTCTTTTAATGCTTCTAGTGAACATGCTCTAAAAATATAGGCAGATAGGTTACAAACGGTTACAATCATCTTCTGACTGAAAGCACTGTCCCACTAGTGTTGATGTAACATGGTAATTTTCAAAAAGGACACTCAACACTCTAAAAGTAAAATTGACATGCACTTGCAGTAAACATACAAATATCTTTTACCATTGTCTCATGTATGAAAAATAGTTCAAATGACTTAAGAATACTCTTACACTATGCTGGTAAAATGTTTACTATATAAATTTTACTACAAGACACATACATCTACTGGAAATCTTAAGCCACACAGGCATCATCAACAGCTTATCACACATACATGACACTTCTCCCTTTCACACAAGTTTCTATACACTCAGTAAATAATTAAATATTGCACTTATTGGCCCATGTTTCCTCAGTTTTGAGGTATTCAAAAATAGAAAACGTATCTATTTTTATAACATATTTTCATGCAACATTTAAGACATTTGAATTCCACAAACACTAGTATACAGGTTACACATTCTGACAGCCCAACTGAGTCACAACACATTGACATTACTGACAAGATATTAAAGAGGAGTTACAGCACAAAGATTTTATTCAACACTAGTTGCAGGTACATGTCAGAATTACTTGAGTAAATTTATCGTCAGAAGTGATAAACAATCTCTAGCTTTCATTTCTAATTGTTATGCATGATCCTGAAGTTATTGGAAGGTTAGGACTTTTACTTCCCCCCCAAATGAAATAGCAGGCACCTTATTCTACAAATTAAAAGCCATCTACTTTTGCTGGAGCCATGGATAATAAACCTATGGTCTGCAAATGTAACCCAGCTGATTTCTGGTTCTAATGAGAATTTATGGATAAATTCCACTGTGGCATTTAAGGAAGGCTGCACTGCACATGAAAAACTAACAGTGGGAACTGAACGAGTGTCAAAGATGTACTGCTGTGTACATGTGTATACTACATGTGTGTAGTAACTATTTCTGCTTCAATGAACATCCATGGATAAACAAAGTAAAAATAAAAAAGAAGAAAAAAAAAGAAAAATAAAAGCTTAAATTGCAAAGGTGAACTAGATTTACCCCTTAATAAAGAAAACTGGTAGAAATCATTCAAATAGTTGCAACAAATTGCCTCTTTAAATAAGACTTGACAAATTATGAATCTTGGACAATCTGGAGTCAGATTGTATGGATTAAGAGACTATGTGAATGGATTAAATGGTGTAAATCAACACAACTCACCCCTCTGTTGGTCTAAGTGAAGACATGTTGCTTTACACCCCCTGAGGGTTCATCTATGAGGATTTACACACTCATCGTCGCAGATTGCTAAATCTGTCATCCTAAAGAAGAAGTAGGCTCATACACCATGTCTGTCTATATGAAACAGGCCAAGGAGGAATCTGTCCATCAGCAGAACAGTAATTTAGTTGACGCAAGTAATAATGCAAGTAATAAAACTCGCCTCTCACAAACAAATACAGAAAAGAGTAGTTGGAGGGAGTGGATGGGTGTAATTTTGGAGAGGGGTTTCTTTTGGAATGCAAATGCAGCATCATTCATCTGCTATTGAAGAAACAAAGGCATCATCATTAGATGTAGAATTTGCACGACCATTTTTTTTGACTAAAAATGACAAACTCAAAGCATTCTCAAAGCTAGGATCAAATTCCAGCAGATTTTGTGCACCTTGAAATAGCACTTCGTTCCTAAAAAGGTGCAGGTAATACAGCTGAATATACAGAGCTGAGCAGACTGGGAAGAAAACTTAATCTTTCAGACTGGTGCTCTGGAAAGGCCACAGAGATGTAGTTGCTCAGGTAGTTTCTCTAGGCGTTACGTTAAGTATAAGCACAAAGGAACAAGCAGTTCCAGGTAACAGTCACCTACACAGCTGTTCAGAGAGAAAGAGTATTTTTTGACAGAAAATCGGGCTAGCTCATATATATTTCAAACACCAAACAAATAGGTCTAAATAAACAAACCAACAACAATAACAAAAAGATGCAGTATTGAGTTAGTTGCACTATAAGGACCAGAATGCTTGTGAAGATGAACTCTTATCAGAATGAAAACCATGCATCTGAAGGTTCAACCCAGTGGGTCTCGCTCGCTGTTTGGCAGGTCAGTGCCAGGAGGCACTGCAGGAACCAGTCACATCCCTTGCTCTTCTGAACTCCTGAGGCATTTTCTGAGCACTAGTTTGAACACGCAGCAGGCAAGATGCTGTCAGAGCATGATAAGGCTGGTGCATTACCCATGCACAGGATTAGCCTGCTGCTAAAAGCTTTAGTCTAGATGGTAAATTGGAAAATGGGTTGTATAGCATTAGTTCAGCTGGCACTATGGAGCTCAGGACCCTCTACCCAAAGGCATCTAATCTCTCAAAAATTTAACATGCTCTGTTTGTCAACTGCTGTATCTCACCAAGGGGTTTAAATTTCAGCTGAAGGGGTTATCTGTGGCTGGACCAGTAAGGCTTCATGACATTCAGTCCTATTTCTGTGCAAAGAGTGACAATAAATTAGTGCAAAGTGTGTGAGTACTTTTTCACCAAGAATTGTGATGAGTCTGAAAGTAGTTTTGGCTCTCTTATCCCAGGTTTCAATTTAATGATCCAGTCCTCTTCCATCACTAAAATATAACTCTTTTTAGCCTGGTAGTTTCTCTTGACAGAACTGTGCTGCACTGGTATATAGATCAGGGACGTAACCAAATCCTGCTTGTCTCCTCCAACAGCTCACAATCAGTGACTATTGGATATGTGTGAAGAATAAGCCATTGATTGTTTAAATTTTGGCCCCTGATCAGGTTGAGATGGGATTTCCAAAAGTATTCAGTCTTGCATTTAAGAAAATCACAGTTCTATCACATAAGTCAATAGGAGCGGAACTAGATTGAAAGAGCCGAACTAGATTGACGCAGGCTGCTTTTGGATATCCTACCCTATGAACAGGCCAAGGCATGGTTTTAAATACGATGAAAATCCCAATCCTGCTAGTTCCCTCAGAATTCAAACTAAATTTTTAGAATGTTTGGGGAAGCGATAATAAGTTACTTCTCAAAAGCCTTTCTATCTTTCATGTTTCTCAACAATAGCGAGGCTCCAGCCGAGAGAGGGTACTGAGATCATGATGTTCCTGATTTCAGTGTGACCAAACTTTATAGCAGAAAACTCAATATTGCTGTCAAACATGTGGCTGTAAAAGCCAACATGTGATGGAAAATCAAAGCCTAGTTTTCCAACAGTAGGTAACCTTGATTGTTAAGAAAAGTGCAACTTGAACTTCCACACATTTTTAATTTCATAGGAAGGTCTGATAGGATAAATCGGGTTCAATGGGACATCATCAGGTCATCCTTCCCAACCTTCTGCTCAAAACAGTGTCAACTAAGAGGTCCAAGTAGTACGTCTAGGGCTTTAGCCAATCTGGTCTTGAAAACCTGCATGGATTTTATGTGAACACTTTAAAAATTAATCTGATTAATTCTGAACTGTATGACAATGTCTGAGTGTCATTACAAAGGTCATATGAGTTTTTAAATACCGACTGGTTCTGCTGTTGTACTTCAGATGAGTATTTTCCTTATCACACATGGCCAGCAGTCTAATGAAAAATATTGTTCTGGCAGCTGCTTTCCCCATCCTCCCCATCCTGAGCAGAAGGTTGGATGTGTGGGAGGCCTGGGAGGTTAGTGTCTCAGAAACACAAAGGGGAGATTCTCCCTCTTCGATTTTGCTGTTACTCTTCTGCCCAGACTCTTGATACAAAATTATCGATTAATTAATCTTATTTAAATAAAGAACTATTTATCTGTGACTCAATTTGTTTAAAAAGATATACACTAATAATGTATTGCCACCACTGATTAGAGTCTACATGGTAATAAGAGGCAGGAAGGGTCTGGAATTAATTGCAATGGAGTTCACAGCAAGGAGTGGCTGTATGAAGGGGCATCTTGGAGTCTTTTTTCCTTGTTAAAACGTGCAAAGGAGATGACCATTTTTCAGCAAGCATCCCAGACCAAAGCTGGAAAAATACTTGCACTTGTAGCCATGCTGTATGATCTAAGATATAACCAAGCTCATTTAAGATGTGCCTACGTCCTTCTCTCTCCTTGCCTTGCCTGTGATGGGTCAGACTGAAAATACAACCTAAACCTTTTCTAAATGACTTGAGGGCTGAGGCTGAGTGCTATCTCAAGGCTTTCCCACTCCCTTCTCTCCAGTAGGAATAGCTGTACATACCAAGAAAAAGATGGAAAACTGCCTGCCATGTTACACACAGCTTCCTCAGCTTCTTGTCACCTCTTTTTCCAAAGCAGCTGGTACCTAGTGGATGAATGGGTATTAATGGAAATCTCTCAGCACAGTTATCAACATGCTGCCTTAGACGGGGGAAAGAAAAGCAGCATCCCTGGAGAGAAGCAGGGTTATCATTGGGATAGCACATGCCTTTTCCACCTGCCTGCTCGTTGGCCCCAAAGAGCACAGTGCTTTCCTTCATGGAAGTAAACTAGTGAAGTCCAATCTCCATGTCTACTAGGAAAACAAGTGCTTAAGTAAACTAGCTAACAGGACAGACATGGTTTAAAACCCCAGACTGATGAAAGAACATTTATTCATTTAAGTTAGGCAGCCAATGTAGCGCTCTGATGGTATACCCATTGTACACGTGTCTATATGCCTTGTTTGGAAGTAATTTTCACTGTGTCAAAGTGTATGTAAGTTAGTTCATTAGTAAAAAAAAGTGACCATTTTCTCTTAGTGTGTTTCAGGAGCTATATAAATTACCTTAAAAAAAAAGAGAATTTCTTTGCAGTTGTGAGCAGTTTGCAGTACCTTGTATTAGTTCCTTTTCAAAAATTGTCTTCTGATTTTTCCCATTGCAGACAGTTTAAGAAATGTCAGCCTTGTGCTAAATTCTGTTGAACTGGAACAATAAAACAGTTAAAGCTTCTTCAATTATGCCATTTAGTTAAAAAAATGTCACTGTGATGCAAGTAAAGCAGTTGTACAAAAGTACTCCAGGGCACAGATGTAAGAAACTGCCATCAATTACTAGGGGAGTACTTTTAAAAATAGTTAAATATTACTATTTTAACACTTTATTAAAAATAATTTGTGTACTGTATTCTGCTATCTTCACAGCCTTTTGCTGATCTTATGGATATATTCAGCCTAACACTAGAAATGTTGACAATTTTTTATTACTCCTAAAGTTTTTAAAAATCTTCTGAAATTCTGATTGCCTTGTCAAAATAGATATCCTCATAAAAATAAAAATGAGGTCAAGCTCCAGTTCACTGACACCAGAAACACTTCTGCAATAGGTCTGAGTAAAATACAGGTATTTGTAGCCAGTGTGGTGAAGGTTGTCTCAGTGACTGAATGGGGGATGAAATTCCTGAAGACTTAACTATGCAGGTTTGACAACAACATGAGAAGACAGTTTTTGGCTATGAACAACCAAGCAGAATGGATTTGGCTCTGTCAGGAGTAATATAGAACTGTGTGCTTAATATCTCATGCAGGTAGAAATGGAAAAAGCTAGTCAGCCCTCCACTACTGGAGCAGGTGCTACCAGGATCTCCATAATGATGGAATGAGAAATTAAGTCCAGTTTCAGAAAGGTTTTAGATAGATATGCAGCTCCCATGCAAATGTAAGCATACTAGCTATCCAAACAGGATGTGAAGTACCTAATATCTCTGGGGGTCTGCACTGAACACTCATATCCAGTTGGAAACTTACAGGGAAGTTTCGTGGCTTCGGGTGTGGGAACTAACTCCTTTCTAACTTCTGCAATTTCCAATCAGCCATGATGTATCACACAACGAGTGGAGATTTGCCAAGGCAATACACTCCAGGAAATGTCCCTTATACAAATGATCTGGACAGAATGAGGGATTGGCTCACTAGAGGAATACTTCTAAACTGATTTTCAACCATCAGAAAATATAAGTGGCATCAGGAAGCTTATTCTAAAACACCTTGGCCATTACCCTAAGGTTTCAGCAATATAATTCAAAACTGATGAAGCAAGAGTCAGTTCTAGGCAAATGTGGTCTGAGGACACGGCACCAGCTGAAGCAAGTGTAATGTAAAACAGTAAAAGGAAAAAAGAAACTAATAGCCATCCTGCATGCAAAATCCAGAGGCTAAAAAATGGATCGTCCTTTCAAACTAATAACCTCTCTATCTCCAAAAACATACTTGACCAGCTGCTGATGTAAAAGAAAAGACTTTTCTCCCAAATAAATTAATAAGACAGTATAAATAAAGGCATATAGACCATTCATAAATACTCTCTTGGCAACAGAACATACTGGAGCTGCCTTTGCTGATAGCTGCATTAACAGCCGCAGTTGGGCTGCTGTGGAGGAGGGGTGTCCTTTAGCCGTGTATTCTGCTTGCTGGCAGCAATGGTGGGATCCGTCTCCAGACTTTCCGACATTTTGTCACAGATGATATCCACGAGTCGCTCAAATGTCTGCTTGACGTTAATGTTGTCCTTGGCACTTGTTTCAAAAAATTCAAATCCTAAGAAAATAAAAAAACATGTTTATGTTTGATTCATATTCCAGTATCTCTAATAAGTATACAAACTTCTCCTGGGCAAAGAAGAGTGGAAAGACACTCAGAAAGCAAACATGTGAGAGCACTCATAAAAGAGTGATATTGCAAGAGCAGTTAAAATTGTAACACAATCAGAGTAAGTCCACTAGTGCTATTTGCTTTATACCAAGCCAGATAAAATCAGGACTGGACCAAATACATTTCCTTAGACAAATGCTACTTTAAAGCAGTTTAGTCTAAAAACTTACATCAGCTTGAGAGCACTATTATTTCAGAAATGCACAATATATTCAGCCATTGGGAAAGAATAAACTACTGCTCCATCTCTAACTATTACGTTCCTCTGAGCATTATTCAGCTGGAAACGACTACTTTTTTCATGTCATTAACCTGGTGCCAGAACAGATAACTGTGTTTAGAAATAAGTAGGTAAAAAACAAAGTAAGTCAAGGAAAGATTTCTGCAATTTGATATCTACTTAACTTAGAGGTTAATCCATGGGACCACAGGGACTTCTAAGCCCACAAACCAAACTAATAAAAAAATACACAAACACACATAAGGAAGAATACTTCATTAATTAATTTATATAGAAGGAATTTTTGTCTATCCACTCCTAACAGCTACCTCAAAACCAAAAAATCAGAGATATCCTTAACCCAGAAGGGACACTGGAACTCTTTATGGAGCAGAGACAGCTTTCCTAAGCTCTCTTCTCTGCCTCTATTTGTCTCATGTCTCATCTGCCACGTCTGCCTCCTTCATCTAGGCTCAGATTTGCAACTTGCTGGTCAGCCTGCAATCTACCAGGTTTCTGCCAGCGCTGTGTCTTCCCATGTTCTTGCTTCCTTTGCAAAACATTTGTCTTTTAAAATATATTTATTTTCTAAGCCTTTTCCCCCATGCTCCACCTTTTCCCACAGCTAACACATTGCTCACCTCAGGGTTCCCTGGTAATTTAAAACGTTCTACTTCTTTCTTTCCACCATCTAAGGGTTCAATATTAAAACAATTTACAAAATATCTAAACCACTGGTAATTTTACAGAAGTGGTTTTGCCTTTGCACAACGATTTTGATTCTTTCTGATTAAATCTGAATAATAATGTATAACTACCACCATGTTTAATTATGAGAAAAATCCCAGTAAGGAAATGTCAATCACTTGAAACTCTTGGCAGAAGGGCAGAAAACAGCTTTTTTTTGTGGCTTTTTTCTAGTGTTGTGCGTGTTTTCTAGTGAATGGGCTAATTTGTTTCCAAAGGTGACTTGAAATTTAAATGCCACTACTTTGATCACATTAGTAGTATGCATTCAGTATGCAATCTAAACAAGATGTAATGTGCACATTCAGCCCTATAAGTGCTTAGCATAGAGCTTTTGCATACTTGAGTACTGGCCTAGAATTACAGCAGATAATTATATTTAGCTTGGCATGATATCCCAGCAGGCGCTAATAACCAATGCAAAAAATTAACTCAGTGTTCTGAATTTTCTTTGTATTTTTAATTTATGTAAAGTGCCTTGCGCTGAAATGTCACAAAGTGCTAAATTGTTTAAATGCATATGAGCTAAACAAAAGCCAAAAATTTAGTGTCCACAGGTAGTTTAGATAATAAGAGGTATAAATATTGTAGAGGGATTTGGTCACACAACTTCGATTAATACCAGCAAGAAGTGTAAGGATAACCTCACAGGTATGAGTATACACTGCTGTGAAACCTTTTCCTTTCCACATTTCTCTGGAAAGCAGAAAAACTGTGTATAATAAAAGACTGTTTACAGAAATCATATACTGGGAGGAGATTTGAATCTACATGGCATTGTTTTGGTTTAGCTTGGCTTACACATCTCCTTTGTTATAAGCTAGAAGGCAAATGGGGAATGGGGAAAGCCAGTGTAGCCTCACTTGCTGGTGGCTTCAGCCCTCCTGCAGAGCTCCATGCAGGAGAAGACTGTTCAGATTGCTTGGGGACTGCTTGGGAGAAGGAAGATCCTTCAGTGCTCTGTGTTGAAACCTGGCTGCTGCAACTCTAGCACAGCAACTCAGTCAGATCCTTTCACAACTGTTAGTGTCTGCTCCACAGGAAGCAGGAGGAGAGCAGCCGTTCCAAAGAGGAACAAGCAGGACCAGAGAGAGGGCAGAAGGGTTGAGGGATGATGAGGAATTGCACACCAAAGTGCTGGAGAAGATGATAAGAAGAAGAATTAATCTTAAGGACATTTCTGAAGGGAGCAGTTTTTACAGGTAAGAAGATAGAATAACTGGCACATGAGATGATCATGAAATGGCAGATATGACAGGTAGGCAAGAGATCTAGACAGAGTAAAACTGAAAGTGGAAGGAAAAGAGTCACAAAGAAGAGAGGAGATCGATATCAGGAAATCCTATAACATGGACAGGATCAAGAAAACAGGTCCACTCCCATGGTGAGGATGTTCTGCATAAGAACACCATGAAAAACTTAGAGGCACCCATTCTCCAAGTAATACAGAGGCTTACAGAGTGTTCAAGCACAAACATATTTATTCAAATAAAATAAAAATAGACACTACAGCTGTGGTGAAATCTGTGGAATTTCAGTTACAATATCGACAGAAGAAGGAAATTGTAGTCACGGTAGTGGTGTAGCTGGGTGTCAGCCTATGCCTGTATACACATCCCATCAACTTAGTCATTTATCACCTGGGTAATCCAGTACCTCCCCAGCTCGACACTGTTTTGATGGGACAATGCACTGACCTGTGAGAAAGTGGATGAATTCCCAGCTGCCTTCACAACAAAGTGTTTACTTTATTCTTTACAGGACCTGTACAGATGTGAATTTTGGATAGTCCTAGAGATTCCTCCAAGCAGCCCCGTAGTGCATAGGCCAGCCGATAGAAAGTATTTATATGCTTAAATGTGCTGATAAACATCCAAAGTAGAGAATGGGGCCATGGCAGTGGGCTTCTCCCAGGCAGTTCCTGCTGTAGAATGGATTCAGCTGCACATAGGTAAGACCCTCATAGATGGTCTGTGGAAGATGTTCTTGCAGATGCAGACACAGCCACACAGAACAGTCTTATTAAGATAGTTAAGAGATGCTTTGTGCATAGTTTAAAGTAATCACTGCCAACAGATCATGTTGTGTCATGGGCATGAAGGACCAACTGGATTACAAGAATTCAGCAGAACAAGAGTTCAGAGAGGCTCGTTTGATGCAGCTGAGGCCATTGCAAAGGCCCTTGTAACAGAGGCTCCTGGTGCCATTCAGACAGCAGCTGACTGTCCTGTGCAGGGGATTCAATTCCCAACATGAGTGTTACCTTATGCAAAATATCGCAAAAAATTAGAGTGGTGTTTCTTTTTTTGTTTAACAGAAATTCTGTCTGTGGAAAAGTTTCAAAGAGTGAGCATTTTTCCTAGCAAAGGGTGTCTGGAATAAATACTTGAATTCTGGTTGTTTTCCATTTTGCTATGTAATATTTTGCAGACCTTTTTCCTTGTGACCTCTCCTCCTGACTCATCTTGCAATTATTTTACTAATAGACCCTAAGCTTCTAGAATGCCTGTGTATGAGGGCCTCATGCCTTTTAATAGTTTCTTCATTTTTTTCTCCACTGCTTGTTATTAACGGAGAGAAAAGATTTTCCATGTCAGTATAAGCCGGAGGTGAAGCAACTCACTGGTGATGCTCAGGGCAGCTGAGCTCAAAGAACACCATGTTCCCACTGCCCGAGATGATCTGTACTGCCGCTGTGGATGAGATCGGGCAGAGCAGCTTACTGCAAAGGCATGACAAAACCCAAGAGGCAAGTGGGTAGGTAAGGCAGAACAGAGCTGAAACTGAGAAAATCCAAAAGATCAGAGTGCTGTCTGAAGACATGAACAATGTGTGTGGAACATGCCTCAGGATGTTCTAATTTAAATGCCCCATTTGTGCTTAATGGGGCTTAATGCTTAATTTTTCCTTTGCTGTCCTTACACTATGTCTCTTTCCCTTATCTACGTTCTTCCCAACAGTATTGACCCAAAGAAAGCTGGCAAGCTCTCAGCAGCTCCTGTGGAGCACCACAGCAGCAGGAGCCAGCCATAACACCAGCATGGTGCTTTTGTTCACCAGGTGAGCTTTAACACACAGAGAACAGTTTAGATAGCCTCCCTGAAACGCACAAACAGCCTGAATTACCAACTTTCTTCCCTCTCTGCCTCACACATTTCCTGGCTCTGCAGAGGCTCCTTCACCAATGCTCATTAACACTTGTTTATGCCTGCTTTCAAAAAATAAGGAAGAAAAAAAATTGAAAGGCAATATACATAATGTTCTTCTCATATGCAAAGAACATTCTGCACCCTCTTATCTTCCTCAGAAAAAATGGTATCAAGAGGACATACTAGCTAGCAAATTTTAAGGACAATTCCATAGAAAATACAGACAAGAGATATGTTAATGTTTTACCAGCTGATCAGGAAGACCTTCTGATTTCAGCATGTTTGTCCACAACGAAGACCATTTTATTTACTGCCCTTGGTGTTATGTTATGCTTAACAGATGTCCTCCAGGGTATGTTCCCACAATAACTATCCTTCTTTGAAGACAGGCTTGAACTGTGATCCTTAGTGCTGCTCTTGCCAGTGCCCTGTTCAATCCAGTATTTTGATGAGAAGTAGGAGACTGCCACATCAGAGCAAGAAGTGGCTGCAGGAAGCTGCTCTCTTTGTAACACAACAGTGTACAAACGGCAAAATCTAGGCAGCCATGGGAATGAACCATTCAATAATATCATAGTACATAAAGGAGAGGCGTTAACGATGCCTTATTTTCCTGGATTTGCATCCTGTGGGCAGTTCTGAGGGGGAGCTGGCAGGCTCTAAGTAGTATCTAATAAGGTTTGCATTCACGTTGCTGGCTGACAGTCAAGGCAACAGCAAGACCTTTCTGCTCTGCTCAGTTGTCCACTTCCTTGGAACTATTAATATCTTTGAGACCTCTACCTCTGTCTCAAAGAGAGACAGACACATGTAGCATGACTGAAAAGGTCATCTTTCCTAGGAAACTGGTCTGAGCGCAGCTGGTGACCACTGCTGTTCTTCAAAGTATCTCCTACGTCTGCAACTATGGTAGCAGATCTGGTTACACCGTGCTCTCCTTTGTAGACCCAGGTGGATGGGACCTCTGCTGTCCAAACAAGCCCACGGGCTGGACTATATTAAGAAAAGGGTTAAAAAAACATTAAGCTCCAAAATAGGACATTACTCATATTATTACCTCAGCAAAAAGCAGTGCTTTAGCACCATTCTGAAGACAGCTAGCGTAAAGATTGTTAACAGAAATGCTAAGATATTTATCCAACCTTTAGAGTAGTAAGATTTATTAAATAAAAAAAGCTAAAGGGGGACTCTCAGCGGTGACAAGATGCACAGACTTGAGGGGCAGTTACTAGTAATGCTCTAGTGACCACCTTCTTTTCCAGTCTTTCAGAACAGAAGGTTTCCATATAAATTCCATTTATACTGATTTTGATTGTGGCTTCCAGATGCCTTTTAAAGGAGTGCATTTGGACAATAAGTTGGATACCTGGCAAATTATTTTTTTCTTTGTTTACATGAGACATTTGTTGAGCAAACACAATCCCTTGCTCCTCATTGTCATTGAGTAACTTTCCTCTAACGCATCTCCAAGTGCATGAAAGCAATGGCAGGTTGGCTTTTCCCCCCTGTAAAAAAACATGCTGGGGACAGAAGCTTTTAATTGCTCTGCCAATGCCAGGTGTGTATTGTAAATAAACAGCAGACTCTGATGTTTGTAAGTGCTGTCAGTCTCTCTCCTTCCTCTGGCACTAACATTTGCCCTTTAAAAAGTGCTAAAAAACAGTGAAGGATGGAACTACGAACAAGCATGCTCCTGCACAACCCAATTATTTACATTTTTAATGCAAAGTTAGATGCAGCCATATGTCCGTGCTCTCAAAGCTGCTGGCGACCCTGCCTTCTGTACCACGGCCTCCAGCCAGCCACGGAGGCAAAACAGAATTTGCTGTTTTAGCAAGCTCTGTGCTGAGGTGCCAAGTCCCACTTGATTCCTGATTTAGATGCCAAAATTACAGTCCTAAAAATGCTTCTTCAGTTGCTGCCTAAATGCACAGATGCCCAGTATCCCCAGTGTACCCACAGATGCCTACTGTACACATTACCCCCCAGGGCTCATACCCCAAGGCAAGTGAAGGTTCACTCCAGTCTTGATGCTGGGGCACTGCTGCCTTGTGCCCCAGCCTCGTTAGGATTCAGAAATCAGTGGTGTTCCTGCACCATCTTAGCAGCAGGCAGGTCTTGCAGGCTTGGTCAGATCACACAGAAGTGCTGGAAGCCAAACTGCACCTTCTATAAGGACATGGCACTGAGAAATGCTCCGCTTTCAGGCTTGCTGGGATCCTAAATGGGTTTAATTTGAAGAAATCTAATCACCCCTGAATTGGGTCCCTAGCATCTTCCCAGCATGACCATTATGTACATACATGCCTGAGCCAAGAACAAAATGAAAATAAAATAGGCAAGAGAGGCTGATTTTGGTTTGAAGTGCGAAATTTTCTTCTCATTTTTGGTGGAATTTATTTTCAAAGCACTGTGAATCAAGAGAAGGAAAGAAAGGTAAGAGTTAAAATATGAGGGGTAAAATAATTGTCTCTCTGAATGACAAGCTGTGGATGTGCACTGAAGCCCTGGGCACTGCTGACACTGGGACATGTAACATTCAGAGCCCTTTGCAGGTGCCCTGAGTGCAGCGTGAGGGCTGGCTTCTGCTGGCCCTTGCAAAAGGGAAGGTGAGAGCTCACCCACAAAGGGTCTGTTTAGTTTTGTTTTCTGGCATCATTTGGTGGCCTCTGGGAGAGACGGTGTGCCAGGATACATCTAGAAAGCAGGTGACTGCACCCTAAGGCATGCTCAGACGTGCTGGGTGCCCCCAGCCACGGGTGACCCTGGGTGGCAGAGTGTAAGAAACGTGGAGGCACAGAAAATCTGAGGGGAAGGGCACTGCCCTGAAAACTACTGGACAGAACATAGAGCCAGAAGTGGATTTTAGTGGGATATCACACTAGATGATCATCAGAGGTCCCTTCCAGACAACATTTCTATGATAGCAGAACAGAACAGAACAGCTCTGTTTCCCAGAGCCTTAACCAACCTGAGCCAAAAAGGTGGGACAGGACAAAAAGGACCTTACAGAAAGGTGGTCAGACATTTGGGGCAGATCTTGCAGCACCCCCCTAGTACCTGGTGCAGCATGAGTGCAATAGCTATGGTTTTATGAACACATGAAGCTTTGAACTCAGCTGAGATGTATAAGACAAATATGTCAGAAAAGCTGTGTGAGTAATGCAGCTGGCAAGTGTGCATGCATTTTACTTGCAAGAAGTTCCAAGTCTTTTTTACTAAAATGCTTTAAAACATGTAAGTGCTGACTATATTAGGGTTTCACTCAATAGTGAATGCAGGCAGCACTCAGAGCAAACATTAATGAAGAGACAAAATAGCGTAAGTATTATGCTCCACACTCTTTTTCTGGTCATGATAAGTGAATAAACTCGTTTAAATGTGTTTGCTGTGATTCCTATATCAATATTAACATTATGTTAATTAGTTCTCTCTACTGGCTGGTTTGTCATGTTTATCCTGTTTTCTGAATTTATTTGATCCTGTCTGTTTTAATCTCATTGTAATATTACTTGTTTAATGATGCTAATGTGTTAACCATAAACTAAGGAACCATGAACTAATTTCTGAAAAAAGGATGTACCACTTACAAAAAGTACTGAATAGGGTGACAAGGAATGGTTAAGATGTGAGATGGTCTTTGTGTCTGGAATGATTAAATAGTCTGGGAATTTCAGCCTGGAGAAAAAGGGGGAGTATGATAGAAGTCTCTGAAACCAGTGGCGTTACAGAGCAGGTAACAGCAAACAATTGTTTACTGTTTCTCAGAACATAACAGTAAAGAAATATCAGACAAAACTAGCAAGTGGCTGATTCAAAGCAGAAGCATATAAGTTAGATAAATTGTACATATTTAAAAGATGTTGTAGATGGTAAGATTTTATATGGACATCATTGGACAAGCCCATGGAAAAAAATCCTGAAAGGGCTATTGAATAGAAAGATACTGCCTTTGGTTCATGAGACCCAAGAATACAATTTGCTACAGTCTGGGAAAGTACCACTGTATGTTTGCCCTTTTATATCTTTCACTTAGCACCTACTTCTAGCCACTGCCGTAGGTAAGGTAGCATGCTGCTTGCAGCTATGTTCTGTGGTGGTATCGCCAGTGTCTTGTATATGTTATTAACAATAGACTTTAAAAAAAATCTAAAATGGAAATGAGAAAATCCTGTCTTCATAAACACACTGTTAATTTCCCTTCAAGGTTACATCTGGTTTTCTTAACCATTACTTCTCTCTTTTGTGAACTTCCGTTAGCATTATGAGAGAGGTACTCGGAGCTACCACAGGATATTTGACTACTTTAGCCAGACCTTCACGGGTAACAAGGCCCGTTGCTGGTTGATCTAAATCTACGCTTGTTTGTTTTACACTTGAGAAATAAGCCAGCACTGAGATGTAAAGAAATAATTTATTATATCACATTAATAAAATTGAAGACCACACTTCTCAAAGAGGTCAGCAGCCACAAAAGAGGCATGACTTTCCAATAATGCTATTCTCAACAGGACATCATGTTTCCTGTGAGTTTAAATGCCCAGTGCTCACTTCAACCTTTTGAAAATCCAGCTGAAAATCTACATGTATTCATTTTCTCAGTGACTTCAAATAAACCAGGGCTGAAAATAAAACCATATTTGAGAACAGAGTGTTTCACAGCATGTTCTTTGTACAGCACTCGTGTTGTGCTTGCTTGTAATTGCGGCTGTAATCAGCATTGCAGACCATGGCATTCAAAGGACTCACAGTCTTAAAATGTCTTGCTGGACACAAAAATCTATATTGTTATTTTAAAAACTTGCCCGCAAGAGATGTTATCAACTTACTGGCAGAGAAAGAAAAGAAACTTCCAAGTGTTTGACACAACTCGTGCCCTTCAAACTGGCCAATGTGTCCAGAGCACTTACTACAATTCAGGGAAACTTGTTCTGCTTTTCCTGACACCACTTCCCACAATCTCTGAGCAAATTTAAGAAATGATTGCAGCTGTACTGGAAACATATAAAGATTTTTGCCTGAACACAGTAAATCACAAACTGGATCACAGACACAATTTATCCAACACAATAAGCTGCCCTTGAGATAGCCACAGGACATACATCTCAGAAAGGAAAACCCCAGACTAGATAAAGATGGGAATATAGAGGATAATCTGATTCCATAAAGATTGAATTCTAAATCCCAGGAGTTACAGTCTGCTTTAAAGCTTGAAACATGAGTTTTGATATCTATCTCATTACTCTTTTTTCTTTTTGCAAGCATTGGTTATTACAGCTGAGGATTCTTGACTGTACAACATGCAAAGTTCCTTCATGTTTTGCTAAATTCATGACCTTGGGGATTCCTTGTCAACTTACTCCATTAATCTTTCTGTAGGAAAATAGCTTGAGGAACAGAATCTCAGATTAGTTGTGTGACTTTAAAAAAAAATCTTCAAACTCTACATTGCAAATTTATGTTTATTGCTAGACATTTTTCTGCCTGGTCTAAATTTGGTGTAAAAGTATACAGTTACATTTTTTTAATCTCTCTATCCATTGAATACACTTTCCTAACTCCTATTAAAATGAATAAATATTAGAAATGCTTACAGGGGGAAGAACAGATTGTAGAAATATCTATAATGTGACAGATATTTCTGCAAAGAAAAATATTCTCTATTAAAGCAGGTGCCATTTCAGTTTTGTTGCAAACATTTCTTGGAAATTCAGTTCTTCACAAATGTTGGCAATTTTTCTGGACATAATCTGCTGTTAAATCTTTTCTGTTACCTTTCAAGGACTAATTTATGGTCATTTTTAATGTATACTTTTGACGTGTGCTTTCACACATAGGTAATGCTGATTTAGACAGGAATATATGTTATTCTGATGAAATTATATACCAAGACAAGCAATTGTACAACTAGAAAAATTATTAAAAAAATAAGGTCAGTGAATTATGAATATATATAAGTTAAGAACCACCAACATGGGATTAGATCCAGCATAGGATATATTTCACGTATACTGTGAAATGCCACCATCTCTCTCTCTTTCCCATGCAGTTATTCTTGTAACGCCCTTTCTCCTAAACACCTCTATAGGAATAGTGACAAGGATATCTTAGTTACACATCTGTTCAGACTGAGCATTTACTTTTTAAAAGTAATAACAAACTCATGCCCAGCAGAGTACAGAAATTGACCTCCAATGATGCCAAGGTTTGACCTGGACACCCGCTGAACATGCTCTCCAGAGATAAGCAAATTTGAAGGAAAAAAAAGGACGGGTACTAGTATTGTTGATGTTCTGGAGATTTTCCATTACATTTTGGTCAGTGTGACCTCAAAAACATGTCATGGTATGAAAGGATATCACTGCTGGGCAGAAACAGACAGAAGAGATGTTCACAGCTCTGTAATTTTCTGTGTGGAGAACGTCTGCCTCCTAGAGGGAGACTTTATGAAACAGAGGTTTGTGTTTGCACCTGTGTAAATGTGCAGTAGGTGAACTGTTAGCAGTGGGAGTTGGATATTGATGTCTTTCTGTTTTGGATTATTGGTATTGGAAATCATAACCTAAATGTTCTCAACTTGCAAAAAAAAAGTCTAGTTCACATTTTGAGTGAGCTATTTCGTCAATCTCTCCCCTCCTCATTTTTTTGCTGGTTTGCTGTGGTGGTTTTTTTTAAATTTTTCCCTACCTAGGATGTATCTGCCTGTAGCTATAGCTATTTAAACATATTGTATGTATACAGCCAGATGCCTAATCTTGCTGCTTATCACAAAGGCTGTAATATATTTCCTAGCTAAGGATCAGTATAAAGAACGTTTTATGGGATACATCTTTAGTCTAAGCAAGCCTCTGAGCCAGGGCTGGTCTTGTGGACACTTTTAGATGACATACGTGTCACAGCTCTGCATAAGGTCATCCCTGGACACATGTCCATTCTAATGATGTTACAGTATTAGTGACATCAACAAGGACAGTTCAGACCTCAGCCTGCAGAAACAACAGGGAAGTGATGTTTGACTGTTCCTTTACTGTGAATGTATCACTAACATTTCATTACAAGTACTGTAGCAATTAATGACATTACTTTGTGCATTCTCACAAGCAATCATAAAGGTTTTGTAATTTATTTTCTTACCAAGTTGCTCTGCTAAATGTTTGCCTCTCTCAGTGAAGATTACCCGTTCATCCTCCATGTCACATTTGTTACCGACCAAAATAACCTGGGCATTATCCCAAGAGTATGTTTTGATTTGAGTTGACCTTAAAAGAGAGACACACAGAGAGAGAGAGAGAGAGAAGTCAAAGCAAAGCAAATTCCTCTTAAATAAATTTAAAACAGAATTGCAACACGACAAAAAAGACAATAGTGATTTTGACGTCTAGGGTAACATGATTCTGTTTAATTCTGTCTGTCAGGAATTATTATTCCAGGCATAATATCAGCACAGGTTTTACTGTTGCTTTTTAAAACAAGACAGTCTTTTAATATTTTTTCCTGCCACCAACATTCTTCCTATATTTTTAGAAAGAAGCGATGACATTTTCTCCCACACAATTAAAAAAAAGTATTTTCACATTTTAATGCAAAACTTATAATCTAAAATCAGAGCTTTGAAACAAAATCAACAGCTTATTCATTTCTTATCTTTCACCTTTTAAAATAAAGATCTACATTTATCAGCAAAACTTCAAGGCCATTCTGTCTTCCTTCTGTTGTTTTTCTCCAGTATGTTCTGCTATAGATCTTCGACCTACCAGGATGACAGCAACTTCTACACTATGCATTAAGCATGGACAGGGGCTGAGTTTGAACTTTAATCTACCTACCATTTAAATTATACAAGTCCTAACCCTGACTACAGCTGAATTGGAATATCTGAGGTCTTGAAACACCATGGTACCTTGAGTGCTGGCAGTGAAACATCTTAGTTCTGCAAAACGTAAAAAAAAAAAAAGCTCTCTTCTGCAATTTGAATGCGATGCAGCTAACAGACAACTTAGAAGTACACTTGTAGCATCTCTGAGTCGCTGGATGCTGCCACTCTGCTGACACTCAGACCTGCTCTGTAGGAAGGAAAGCTCCAAGTCCTGGCTCCAGGCTCAGTCATGATTGATGCTGCAGGCTACCACCTTGTAACTGAGAGCAGTACCTGCCTTTGAAAGTGACATAGGGTGCAGCAAGCTTACTTTAAGCACTTACACTTTGTCTCGGACTTGTGACTATGTCTGGCTTTAGGCTCTGAGTCAAGCACTTGCTAGGATATTAGTATCTCTTCTGTCCCCATACAATCAATGAAGAGAGAAAAACGGTGTAGAGCATCTCTCTCTCTCTCTTTGGACAATACAGGGTGCTTAGGAAAACTACACTGTCATTGAAACTAACCTGCTTAAGTACACATTTAGGAGAGGGCACCCTGGAAGGGAATCCTATTGTGTGTTAGAGCCCCAGGTCTCTGTGAGGTTAAATAGCTTCAAAAATCTGTCACCTGAGTGTTTTGGAAGCCGGTCTGTGTGGGTGCTAAGTTCACTAGTGACCCCTTCTCATAACATAGGCGTTATCTCTACATATTAAAATCCCTGCCTGCAAAATGTTTCATGCAAAAAAAAAAAGATCATAATGTAGTCTGACAACTATTTCTAGTGAAAGACAGCAAATGGATCAAATACCCCCCGGCTGGTTTTGCTTATTGCAAAAGCAGAGGGAAGGACATGGGCAAAAACTGCTACAGCTATCTTTGTAGCCCTGGGTCCAGTGCCATTGCCCACAGGCCCAGACCCCTTTGCATCAGTCAAAGCACCTTTGAGCCACGTGTGACGGATTTGTAGAGCTGGGCAGAGGAATTTGTGGGTAAAGATCACACTGCCTTTAGGGCTGTTTTCTCCAGTATATTCTGCTATAGATCTTTGACCTACCAGGATGACAGCAACTTCTACACTATGCATTAAGGGTTGTTTTAGGGTTGTTTTACTTTAGGGTTGTTTTACTTCATCAGAATGACCAAAAAGAAGCTGAAGCAAGCCCCGGGCATTGTGTGCTACAGATTGTTCCCTTAGGCCTGCCCTGATCTTTCCTTCAAGAAATGGACACTGTGCTGTTTAAAATCTGTTTTATAGTAATTCGAGTAGGCAATCATAAGGTACGGTGACCAAAGCAGAGGTCAGACTTCCCTGTACACTTAAATTTCATTAAAGATACAATTGCTCAGGAAAAAAGGGCACTATGCATTCATTTTGGCAGAAATGTTCTTTTGGAACCATGCTGAGTTCTTCTGGAATTTGTGGTTAAGCAAAATACAATATATATATATATTTTTTTTAACCAGAGCTACATTTGTCAACATAGCAACTTTGCAAATACTAGTAGCTCAAACGCCAGAGGATGTTAGTCCATTAAGGACTCTAAAAGAGCTTGGCTTTGAACAGTTATGAGTTGCAGGTCAGTTTGTTCCCGTTAGGTCAGCAGGAAATTGAAGACGTTTCAAAAGTAAATTATACAGTAAAAATATTAAGCTTTACAGAAGAAATTACTTGTGTATTCTGCCAAGGTGAAATAAAAGAAATTGATGAGTGAAGAAATACAACTTAGAGAAATATCATCACACCAGCGTACAGAGAATTCATTCAGCCTTGTTTTGCAGATTGTCGCTTCAGAGCCTTACACGAGTTTCTTTGCTTAAGAGTGTAATCCCCTTCATTTTACTGCAGCCAGACATGATTTTTCATTCTATGACCTATGAACCTGTGCATTCAAATGCTTCTCATTACTAAAGCAACTTACTTATTTTATTCTTAGACTTTTTTATCTGGTGTGCTTATGTCTCATCTGCTAGTCACAAAGAATTTTTTAAGGAAAAGGAGAAGAGATCTTGGCCTTGATAACAATCCCAAAGACTTATGCTTTGCAAAAGGCTCTGTAATGCAAAAATACAACTGACTGTGAAAATCAGTCAAATGAATCCCCACCCAAACACACATCAGTAGGAGCCTGGATTCAAATAATATAATAGGTTTATCACTGTTACAGTTTTTTTAGACATACATTTCCACTAATGGCTTCTATAGATTTTGATTCCCACAATTCTCCACAAAAGCTAACACACAGGTCATTTAAAAAAGAGATTTTGCTGCTCCTTGCATACATGACCTTTCAAATGACCGTGGCTTCAGATTAATCCAAAACACAAACCATTGTCCTTGTAAAGAACTTTAGCCTCAGGAAGACTGAAGACATGAAAAGGCAGAGCTGATGTTTGCAGTAAGCTGAAAACTGCAATTCTGAAAACTGCAATTCTGGTTCAGTCTCAGTGACTTGGTGTATGTCAAAAGTAATTTACCCTGTAAATCTTTCACATTCTAGTTATATGGTAGGCAGGCAATCTGCAACATGCTTCAATTTTTATAATGCTTAGACACCAAAGGGGCAGATTAATGCAGGGGTTCAATGATCCATTACTTTCAGTGATCAACGCAAGATTTGTTCTCCCTGTACTGCAATTCTGCCATGTTCTTTGTCAGAAAAGAGCACTTGCTGAATGCTAACTAAAGTAATGCTATTTGCTCATCTTAAAACAGTGCTGTATTTTCTACTACTGGTTCAAAGCACTGTAAGGTTACACCAGTACATCTCTGAAAGACTTTTGGACTATTATGACAGAATACTGTCAAAGGTAATATGGAGGCTTATTTCCTTTGTTTGATGGAATGAAATATTGTGTGAAAAAAATGTTTAAAACACAGTTTTGTGTTTTGGACACAAAAATCCTACTTTGTTTGAAATTAACCCTAAAGGAAAGGCAAAATTAAACATTTTACACTGGCATATGTAGATATGCACACTGCTTCAGTATTACTGTGCTACCTAGTTCTGCTCCTAGGAAATGCCTTGTAATACTGTTAGTTCACAAAATATTCTTCTGAAAATATTGCTTTTTAGTTCAATAGAGTATAATGAGATTTTGTATTGCTGCCACTTCTAACACTGTCATTTACTGAAGGGAGAATAAAACCACTGTTGCCTAGGCAAAGCTATCCACTGTTACCTCACCTCTCATGAACACACAGATTTCAAAGTGAATATTACAAAGCTTAAAATGGTGAACACACCATTATAAAGACCTAAGACACTATTATAATGCACTACCTCCCTCCAAGTCTGCCAGAAAAATTAAATGTCAGTTCTTGTTATAACCAAGCATAGTAAAATGCACCTTCATGGCAGAGAGGAAGCAGTAGGTAAAGGGTCTGTGCAGCAGCATGTTATCTTCTGGGAAAGATCAGGTACAAGCTTAAAAGGCTATATCTATTCTCAGACAAGACTCTGCTTGAGGTCTGTAAAAGAATCAGTTTAATTAAGAACTTGGTTTTAGCAGGAAAACTGAAACCAACCATGAAAGAACAAAGCTTTCAAAGGAGCAGGAGACTAACCTTTGTGCCACAGTGTGACCTTGCACCTCTGAAGATGCAAGGGCTTCAAATAATTATCTGGGTAACAGTGGTGGTGTGTCTGTGTGCACTCAGCCAAACTTACAAGGAGTTTTGCACAGCGTAATGGAGTGGGGTTCAGAAATACCCAGCCCCACCTGGTTGACGTAGCTGAGATGCTGGAAGCCAAGGTAGCTAGCATAGAGCAAGACAGGAACACTTCTGTGCTGTGATGTTACCATTGTGCAAACTAGCTCATTCACATTAAATTACATGATAAAAGCTCATCTGCACATCCACAAAGGAGCACAGAGAGATGATGGCAGGTGGGAGAGCGAAAGGAATGCCCTGGATGTGGCTGCTTCCAGGCCTATCACAGGAGCCATCAGCTTGTCAAAGGCCCATGTCCACAGTCCCAGAGGAGCACAGGGGTACAAAGGCAGGTGAGAATTCAAATTAAGGACTCAGTAGAAGGGACATCACATCCAGGCGCCTCTCAGGAGAGCCTGAGCCCCACTGCCCAGGTGTGAAAGCCATCACCGTGGGTCAACACTGGAGGCTTGTATGTCCAGGTGCCAGCAACTGGGGAGACTGGGATGCAAGGGCAGCTACTGGGCAGACTGAGTGCATGAGCCCAGCTGATGGAGGGACCCACACTGTATATATGTCTACACGGATATATATTCTCAGTGGTGGACCTCCATGCTGCTCTGCCAGGGAGGGGAGCAGCATGAGGCTGTTGGTGCTGTTTGTGTTTGTGGGAGCGCTTTGTGTGTCTGCCTATGATCTGTGTGGCTGGCCACGTATATATGCACATAAACATGTTGTACATGTGTGTGTTGTGTGCACATGCCTGCTGGGAACACACGTTCGGCGTCACTACTGCTTGGACCTGGGACATGGAGCCACAGCAGCCTCGCCTCTCTCGAGCTGTCAGATCCAGTGTGATGTATTTTCCGCTGAGTTCAGACTTAGCTACACATGAGTAACACTGCATTGTACCCTGGAAAAACTGCTACAGAAGCCAAAGCTGATGCTTGTTGTACTCAATATATTTCAGGTTGCACCCACTGATTGGCATACCTTAGGATTCACTCTGAATATATCTCCAAAGGATCACTGTTTACTAATGCATGTATGTCCAGAACAAACATTTATCTAACCTGGAATAACCTCTAGTATATTCTCACACACAGACAGCCAGGCTAGCAAACAAACATATTCAATAAGCATATGCCCATGTCGTAAATATATCAGGAATATGAACTTTTACAGACATCTGCAATCTACGTACCACTCTTTGGACCTAGAGCCCTCCACGGATGCCTGTCATCCCTAGAGAGGCTGGTTTCTATGGGCTTTTTAGATGAATTATGTAGTAAGTCACATGCACTGACAGCAGAGAAGCATTATAATGAAAATGCTCTGGGGGGGCCATGTTTATTCCAGTGAGTTCAGGGAACATGTTGTACTTCTGATGTTCTGGTTTCAGAAAGGAGTACGCAATTAGCTAGAGGGAATCATCTTGCCAGGAAAACAAATTAAATAAAACAAAGCAAATTCCCCACCCAAACCAAATTAACAAAATCTCTACCAACACCTTTTAATTTTTTGAAGTTATTGTTATGTCAAGTTCATTGATTCATCCTTAAAATTCTCCTGTCTCTGTCTCCAGCATGGTGCCTTCAAAGCCTGTTAGCTGAACAATCAGGGGTCACAGTGTAATGATGGGATCTGAAGAGGAGTCCGGGTTATCTAGTCTAAAACTTTCTCTGTTTATTTAAGTATTTGGTGAGGGAGAGTGTCACAGAAGCAGCTGTAAGTTTGGAGGTGTGTCCAAAAGCATTCAGTGCCCTCTGTTGAACTTCTCTTTATTTGTCAGTGAGCATGCCAAATGCCTGGCTACCTCTGAGCAGGAAAGCTTGCTTTCCAGCATTTTCAGGAGACATAGTTTTCCTTCAGTAATTGAGGCAATGGAGGGTATCTTTCTCCTCTTCCCCCAGTCCCCATCCTATGATGTGGGAAGGTATGGCACAGCCCTCTCCAACTGCTGACACAGGCTAGGATGGTAAGGGAAGCTCTGCCATTCCCATCTTTCCAGGGTATGGGATTGTGTCAGAAGCCTTTTCCCACCCTCCTTGTCTGTGAGGGGCTCTGGCTCTCTCCCCATTCAATCCATCTTTTCCACGGGGTGAGGCTGAGGTGTCCCTCATACTACCAAGAGCCTTCTATACTTGAGTGTGTACCATATGCTCCACTCCTTTCCCCATGCTCTTCTTTGTGTCTCTTAAACCCTTATTGCCATTGGTAATTTGTAAGCTGGCTCTGTACAACCTGCTCTGCATTTGGTGCACAGACCTTGCTCCAGGCAGGGCAAGGAGAGAGGTGGCCTCAGGCTTTCCATCAGTTCTCCAGGAAATAATCCACTGTTACTGGGAGATGAGGCATCCAAAATATATAAACTTACCAATCAGAAACCTGAACTCAACTTTCTGATTGGAATTTTGAAAACAGTGCCAAGCTTAAAAATTCAAAGCGCTCTGACCAAAATAAGACAGAAGAGTCCTGGAGTACTTGAATACTAGACTTTTTGTGGCCACGGTTACTGGCATAGTAGAAATATACTGGAAATAATCAGCAATAACATCAGTAATAATAGAAAGAAGATCCTAAAATTTGCCAGATTTTAGCTGGACTCATGAGTAGCTGAAGGTGTACACAGTCTGAAGAAACAGAACTAGTTTTGAGAAACAGCTCAGGATCTTTCCTCCCTTACCAACAAGGAAGATCTGATATTTGCCACTTTTAAACTCAAACTATTCCTACTCATTTCATCATTCTGGCATGCTCCAGCTGAGGGCCATAAAATCTCAATATTATAGCTAATACAAATTTTTTACCTCTTGCATTCATGAACTTCTCTATAATTATTGAAGCAATTAGTAAAAAAAAAAGAAAAGCAATCAATAAAGGAAATAATTATCAAAACAGAAAGTGAGGTAGATGAACCTGTGAAAGGAATGGGGAAATTGCACCTCAATCCTTCTCATTGAGGATTTAAATCTAGTGGATGTCCTAGTATCTCCACTTCTATTCAGAATAGATTATATATATTGAATTTGGGATGCTTATTTTCAGTGACAGTACCAGCACCTGCTGACTGCAAGTGCTTATTAACATATCATAAGAGAATAGGCTAAAATGTCCCAGCAACACAGCAGTAATGAATATGAATGGAGAAGGGCAAAGAAGAGGAAAAAATGAACAAAATAAATTTCTTCCATCCTCAGTATCACAAGCAGCAAGGGAGAATGATCTGGGAGAAGTGGATGTAATAGCAAAAATGGGATATACCAATCCCTTTACTCTTACAATAGTCTGGGATATGTGAATATTGTCCAGGACCGACTGTATTTGATGTGTCAGTTATTGTTTACACAATATAATGTTTTCTGTCTGGATTGAAGGACAAATGAATTGAAAAATGCCTTATGATTGTGAAATAAGCTGATATTGAAGAAACCAGAAGAATACCAATGACTCACCACTTCCCTCTGACAGGCTTTATCTTCCTTGTGCAGAGCCAAAGAATGCACACCATGCAATCAAAGGCCACATGTTTAACCTTCCCTTGAAGGAAGATAAATCGATGATGCAGAAGCTGCATGACAGGTGTGACACTAACAAATTTCATTTTCAGCCAGCAGGCTAGTCAAAATGAGCATTACCCAGAGCATCACAGATTTTCAGTGTTCTGGTAGGAATTGTGTCTACTTTAAAGAAAATAAATCTAGCTTTGCCAGTGAACAAACCACAAAAACTTAACAGAAAACTCCACTACAAATTTCTGCTGCGGTAACTTCGTTTTAGAAAACTACATGCCACATTTCAGTTTTGACAGTTTTTATCTTAAAGATAATAAAAATGAATCCAGTTCTTTTGGAGGGTAAAACTGAGCTAATCTTTAATACATAAATTTTTATAACACTATGCAAGGAAATATGACATATAATTTTGCAACTTTTTTTTAGTAAAAAAAAAAAAAAAGGAGAGAACAGCTAAAGATGTAAGAGCTGATATTCTCTGTGTATTTATGACATTTATTCTTATGTAAGTATCTTAGTGATAATCCATTACCACAATTGTAATAAGGAAGTATATGCTTGCTCAATAATGTCCCCTTTTGGGAATGTCGTGGGTCTGCATTTCACATAATGCAATAAGAAAAGATATGGCATTGATAACTACGTAATTCTGTGTGGTACCTAAGATGGGAGGTAGGCATCACAGAGATTCATCAATCAGAATTGTCTTTCTTTCTAATCAATCATTTCTATCTGTTCTTACTTTGCACATGGAAGTGCCTCCCCGTCCAGAATCCTCTGCTGAGTACTCTGCTAAGTACTTTATTGAATTACATTCAATTTTTAATGTAATACACAAATAATTTTCGTATAGTCCATGAACTGGCTTTTCTGTACAGTGTTGTTTCAAATAAGAGTAGCAAGTGTTTGTTGTTCTCAGGAGGTTATTTTCTGACACTAAAATGCAAATCCACTGGATAATGGTATGTGGTATCAAATTAATGTATTGTGGGCAAACGACATTCATGTTCAAAGTGTAATTCTTATGTATGTCCCTTTAGTTGGAGTTACAATGAAGGACCAGAAGCCTGCACGGCATGCTTAATTTGTATCAATCAGGTTGCAGATGTCCTTGATTTTTGCATCTTTGGCACAATCTCTGCATCCTGCTTTCTTCCCAGCTGTCAAATACACCTTGAAACTACTTTTTAATACCAGTGTAGCAGGAGTCCAATTATGCACTTACTACATTTAAAAAAAAAAAAAAAAAAAAAAAAAAAAAAAGAAAGAGCTCTAAGTTAGTACTATACTCTGTATCCCTTCTCCCCCAGTACCTCCTGTGCCTGAGCTTTGATGGCCATCTCTTTAGAGGAAAAGCCCACCAGGTGAGGCATTTCCCTGTACCTGCACAGCCAGCACACAGCTGGCACTTAGCAGCTGGCAGTCAGTATGAGAACAGCCTTAGGCAGGGTAAGGTCCCAGCGCACAACGTGCTGTCCTGACTCTGCATACCCTGGAGGCCTTCTTGTCACACAGGCAGATGGCTTCGTATGGAAGCTCCTGACCTGCTCCCTGGCAAGGTGGACTTTAGCTGAAGGTGTGCAAAATTAATAAAAGACAGTAAATTCCCTGACAAAGTCAACTGCATTTCTTTCCTCTTCTGGTGTGTAATACAGACTTATTTTCCAGGATTTTTGTTTAGAAAAGTTGAACAGATGTTCACACAGACAGTGGAGCACTCCAACAAATACTGTGTTAGACACCAAGGGCAGAGAGGTCTTCCAACCTACTTCCTTGTATTTTATGTCATGATAAAAGAATATAAAATAGATTTCAATATTTAATTCTTATTCACAGGAGTACAAAATCCTCTCCTACAACAAGGTTTACTTACGAACAGACCAACTAAAATAACACATTTTTCACAGTGGGACACAGTAATGGCACATGTTAATGAAGAGTTTTTGTGTCATGTATAATGCCGCAAGCTGTGTCATACCGGGGGAAGTGATTTAGCAACTCACCACACAGACAAAAGGCTGTACATTTTCATTTTCTCCCCACTGAGAAACCCGCCATTAAATTATCATCCTTCAAAGCTACTACCACACATGCACAGTGCACACAATCATCAAAAATTAGGGTCTGAAAAGAGATGGAAAAAAATATTTACAGGAAAATAATATTCATGGAAATAGTAAAAGCCAAAATACAGTCTGCACTCACATATCTTTTGACTATCCCCACAGTTTCACGTTCCAGATGCTTCCAAATAAATGATCCTGTTAATCACCAATTTATGTTGATTGTACAGACTGTCACTGGAACTCTGAGTAATGATGCTAATCAATACAGCTGATCCTAACTCTGGTAGCTGTGAAATAAGGGAGTATTGATGTAATTTACTAAAGCAACTACAGCATCTGTTTGAGTATATTACACTTTTAAGTGAATGAGCAATTTGCTGTCACTTAAAAATCCTTGTCATTTTGTATTCATATATATATATATAAGGAAACAGCAACAGACACATATGTATGTGTCCTCACATTGGCTGTTTTTCTTCAGCACAGTGATGTGCTTTTGATAATTTTAATTAAAAAAAGATAGTTAAGCAAGCAATACTGATGCTGAGCAAGTTATTTTGGTCCTACATGCTTGTATCTAACACTGCCCTGTTTACTGTAGCAGCAATGGTCCTTTAACCCTGGACTGCACTACTTTGCCAAAGAGCCTCTCTTGCACCTCTGGGGTTATCTAACAGCCTCTCATCTTCAGCCCCACAGAGAATCTGCACAGCAATGGGAAGCAGCAAAGTTTTTACAGGCACAGTCAAGTTGTTTGGTTTGTAACAACACTGACAGTTCTGTAGCTATAATTTAGCTGGGTCACATAAAATTATTTATTTTTCCTTTTTCTCTTCTAAATAGCAAATACAGATTCATATTTGCAATATATATGACAAGTATCTGGCAACAAGATATGTCTATTTTAGGGAATTTCTCATTAAACACCTCTCTGGAATTCTGGATTGACTCTGACTTTTTACTGTTATATTTCATTATGAAATTTGTTGCATGTTTGCAGCTATTAATCCCTTTCAACCTGTTTCACTAGGAATGCCTTCCAAGTTTCTCTCGCTTTGTAAATTCACTGGTTTGGGTTCTATTTCCTTGTTGATTGTTTTAGCTTTCATTTTTCAAGTTTAAATGAATTCTGCTGGTGCTTCTCTTATATCTGATCTTGTTAGAGCATTTTGAGTTATTTTTTTTTCATTTGGTATTTTGCACAAACTCTTTCATAAACAACTCACATAAATTTTGTTCTGAAATGCCTCTGTTCGTATTTTAACAAAGGGGTTAAAATAATCAGACCTAATGCTAATCACTGAAAAAGCTTACTAGGTCGTTGAAGCTACCTCTGATAAATTATGATGGTCTATACTTGCAAGCCGTGTGTCAGGGCTATCACATGAGTCATTTCACTTCTTGTAGATCAGATAGACAGCATTGTTTTACTAAAACATCAAGGATATGTTACTTCTGTAATAGTACATTTTACTCTAGACTGGCATAAATTCTATCAGCATTTTGTCTATAAAGTTATTTATCTTGTTATCTTCTAGAAGCACAGCAAAGCAAACATTCAGAGACATACTTGAACCTTAGGCATAAAAATGTGATTCCACCATTGTGTCTTTGCACCAATACCTCCTTGGAAGTACACATGCAAGCACAAGAGATCTGAGGTCTGAAATTTTGAGTCAGAATACATACGGCCTAGTTTTCATCTGAACATTTGAGCTTCTGCCTTTTTTCAGAGATATCTGAAACTGGACTGGCAAAATGGCAACTACCTTAATCCCACTGTTAACTGATAATGCTTAATCAGACGAGTGTGACTTATATAATTATTTTTATCAGTATATAATAGTATTGTTTTTTTTCTTTGAGGTCCTGAAGGTACATTTTCAATTAGTCTGGTCACATTTTGCTTTTGGGATACTGCTGATCCAAATTAATTTTGCGAGGGCTGCCAGGAGGCTAAGACAACAGTAAAAACCATTTCACTGTCTACATTCTGCCTGGCACAGGGTGGCAGGATTGTCTTGCTGACTCACCCTTGCAAGCAAGTAAACGGCAGGTTTATTTCTGCTGACTCACAGGGGATGATGGGAGGCATTAGACTTCAGATTTTATTTCTAGGATTAAAAATAATGTGAGAAAAACAGTTGTAAAAAAAATGAAAGAGTTGCATACTCATTCAGAGCATCAGTGGTGCTCCTACCTGATTCACAAATCAAAAGACTGTCTTTATATGTCTATTACATATTTGAATTTTCCATCACAATTCTTAAAATAAAGGTATAGTGCTTGTCCCTGACCCCAAAGGCCAGAGTTAAAAGGAAATCCTAAGTGTGGTGGAAGCTGTCAGCGCCATATGCAGGCATGTATACAATTTTTGAGTAAAAAATTTGGAGATTAGATTTAAAGCTTTCTAACACTTTTGAAAACTGAACACAGTGGCATTTCAATATGATATGGCCTAACCTCTCCTAGGTCTCATGTTGAACTTCCATAAATTAAAGTTTATCTCACTCTGCCTGTGAGCACTTTAAAGCATACTGCTTAAACCATGTTACCTAACACATTTTTAACGTTAGAGCTTCCCTCTGGTAATAAAAAATAAGTGTTTAAGATCATCTTATTGATACTTCATCACTGACTTCAGCAGGCAGAGATCCCTCTTGGAGGACACAACTGTGTGCATTACACAGGTGCTTGGGTAGACAATAATCTTCGGATGCAAAGCTTATAAGGGCAAGCATCACAAATTCAAA
The DNA here is from genome assembly GCA_011801015.1 of Ardeotis arabs. Taxonomy (NCBI): domain Eukaryota; kingdom Metazoa; phylum Chordata; class Aves; order Otidiformes; family Otididae; genus Ardeotis; species Ardeotis arabs. The sequence continues at coordinate 89,440 of JAAGAY010144566.1, read as the reverse complement.
AGTTAATCAGTGAAATTGTTCTGTATCCCCAGAGTGGTAGAGCGAAGTAATACACTGGAAAATCAAAAGAATAAAACATTTCCTATGCACACTTCCTGAAATGAAAGCCTAGAATTGCAAACAAGTAAGTGTGAATGAATGAGTTGGACAGCAGGTTTGTAAAAAGCATGGAGTAGAGCAAGTGACTGTGCTTTACCACCAAACGTTTCCAGTGTGGATATAACTATATCAACAAGAATGTATTTTGCCCTGGAATGTAATAAACTACCATGCACTGCCAACTCTGATAATATAGCAAATCAAAATAAAGCAGTAAAACTTTTGCCTGAATACCACATCCCTATTAGAGATTTATCTTGGCAGATCTAGACATATTAAGAGTCATAACTCTTCATGGCTCTGACACAAATGGGCTGGTAGAAGTCTTTCTGGGTGCAGTTCGTCTGGGCTGTTCTAGACAAATAGTTAGAATGAGACGAGTAAAGCAAAAAGTGTCTGTTTCTTGCCATTGACTAGAAGAGATCCTCATGTGTTTAATTTGGATATGGATATCTGCAATGTATCAGCTAAATTTACTCTGAGTAGTCTCACCTACAGCTTTGGATGTTCTCAAGGTCTCCAGGATTACAGAATTCACTAATAGACAACATGATTTGTCTACAGAATAACAGCATCAGGTGAAGGTTCCCCACACACCTCTACTTTATAGATGCAAACTAGCAAACATCCAGGCAGACATCTCATACCAGAGAAAGATTTCTTCAGTGATGTAACACTCAGGAGATAGTTTAGCCCATGAACTTACATAAACTTTGTTGTTATGAAACATTTCTAGCCAAGGCTGAGTCCCTAGGGCATGTTCACTGCCTGTAACTCAAGAGGGAAAACCACAGGACTTGGCTTGTGGCGAACTGTAAAGACAACTGAGTGCACCTCTGTGTGTACTGCAGAACCACAAAGGGTTACAGCCTGGGGCAAGACAGCACCATCTCCTGCCATCCAGCTTCCTTTCCCCCTTTCTCTTATGCTCTCCTCCATCTGATCTCTTTCTCTGAAAAAGCAGAGAGGCCTCTTTCATGTCTGCTGTGGACAGAGTATTATTCTCCTCATATTTCTTCATATGGTTTCAGTCTGAACCAAGCATCCCCAGGGCAAGTGGGAAAAAAACCTGATAGGTGGACATGAAGAGTTCTGAGGAGGTTTGGGCACTATTCCTAGGCTGGGCAGATGAGAAATGCCAATGTGATGCTCCTCTGATATGTGGAAATCCTATTAATATCATCCTGACCCTGGACCAAGTTGCAGGCCCAGCTTTGCCTTTTCCTCATCATTAGAGATGTGTAGAAATCCCAGCCTGGTGATAGAAGGATGCAGGAACCTGTATTTCCCACAGACCAAGTGCTGGTAGGGACTCTGACTTAATTAAGAAAAATGAGATTCTGTGGATCATAGAATCATAGAATAGTTTGGGTTGGAAGGGACCTTTAAAGGCCATCTAGTCCAACACTCCTGCAAGGAGCAGGGGCATCTCCAACCAGATCAGGTTGCTCAGAGCCCCATCCAACCTGGCCTTGAGTGTTTCCAGGGATGGGGCATCCACCGCCTCCCTGGGCAACCTGTTCCAGTCACTTACAATCAGTAAGAATTCCTTGTGAGAATCCTAAATGCTGCAGCAATTAGCTCTTTATGAACCATTTAACTACTTATGTCTACAATGAGGTGTAAAATAAGCACTAAACACACTCAGATGTAACAATATGTATTCAAAGAGAAGACAAGCTCTCTTTTTTTTTTTTTGCAAACCCAAGAACTAACCCAATTGCCATAAAACAGGTCTGGAGGGAAAAAAAAGGAAAAAAGGAAAAGGAAAAAGAAAATACCAAAGTTAACAAACCTCATTTCTTCCCTTGTATTTAGTTCAGCTACATTAAGTCTGTCACCACTACTCAGCATGCAATGCTTCTGCTCCCTGTTTCTGAAGCTTCAATTTGCCATGCAGAATCTCAGCATTCATTATTTTCTCTAAAAGGTAAAACTTCAGCCATTTTGGTTGATAAACTCCTAACAAGAGAAGGCAAAAGCAATATGCAGGGAACCAGAAGCCCAAGTGCTACTAACAGCCTCACTCACTGCTGCCTGATGAAACTCGGAAAGGCCTACTCCCTACAGGGAGGAGAATTCCTCATCTGACTGTTCGTCTGTGAATTGGACTGTGAGTGTATTTGGGGGATAACCATGTGTTCTCCTATGCTGATCAGTAGAGCTAAGAAAGACTAAAAGAGAGGAGTGATGTATCTGAAAAGTCTGATGGTATTAACCACCATGTCAGAAGCCATGGCTGTCTTCATCTAGAAAAATCAGTGGATTTCACTGAAGCTAAATTCTGCATAGCAGCATTTGAAAGAGGTCTCTGTTGTGCAAAGCTGAATGAGAAGTTACAGCAAATTTGGCTTCATTTATACTTGCCTTTGTCAGCATCTGATGGGACTAGAGCAAGAAATCCCTGCGTATAAAACTTTCACACCTCAGAAACTTCAGCTAGCCCTCATTGTCTTCTTAGCAATGTGTGCTGCTCATTTAACCTTACAAGCATGGCAGCTGCAGGTCAGAGTCACAAAAGGAATTTAAGTGGTCAGTTCCTAGCACAGACAAATTTTACTATGGTCTGAGTGTTGATCCTTCTTTTCAAGACTTGCCCAAGACAGCTAAAAGGTTATCTCCAGATTGTTATCTAACAGGAGGACTTTACTCATAGCCCTGCTCACAGACACAAAGTGTCCTCTGTAAGTAGGCTTTTGTACTGTGGATTTTGGACTTGCAGATGGAGGAACTGCCAGTGGGACTGGTCAAGTGGTAAAGAGAAGGTCAATGGTACTCTATTAACAGAAAAAAAAAGAAGACATTTCAAGTAGGTGGTTCACTCTCATCAGGGCTTATGTTCAAAGATACACAAAATGACTACCTCTCACATAGACAGTCCTTAAAATGTATGTAATCCAAGACCAACTTGAAGCACAAATGTGGGAGGTTTGAGAAGGGAAGCAGAATGAACTGCAATGCAATTGAACTGCTCTCTTTTCCTGAGGGCCACAGAGCCCCTGAGGAACATGCAGAGACCTTCCAGAGAAACAGGGCTTGTCTATGGACCTAGTGTTTCCCATGGCAATCCCATGACCTCCAGGTGAGCATTGATGGTTTCAGTCTTCCACACAGAAGTAGAAAAGAGAATGTGGACAAAAAGGTTTAAATCTATATTATCTTTCCCCCCTTTTTTACAACAGTGCTGACTAAATCAATCATTTAATAAATGAATTTTGACTTCTACCCTCTGGACATCTGGCATGGGGAGGACTTAGAATGGAAGAGAAGATGTGACCAAGAAAGAAATGATGAGTTATCTGAAACCAGTCCAGTTAAGTAAAGTGGGCTATGCACGAACAGATGCTAGGGATAATTAAGTACCTTTTCTAACATTTGTGGCAGATAATCTCTGAAGGCTGGAGTGCCACACTGTCTTTAAACAATTTAGAATAAGAAGGAAAATCAGATAAAAAACGGAGAACACCAAAAGTGACACAAAAGGTCCCATAAATTTATTGTAAATTGCATGTTACATATTGATATATAATGCGTGAGTGAGCGAGTCTGTGAGAAAAAACAAATAGCCCTAATCTTACTAACGCTGAGAGCAAATAGGCTATATTTTTTGTTAATACAATGTGATTGCTAAATTAGAAAATCTTTCCTCTCTCTCCTCAGTCTTGCCTTGAAGGTTTTTCTAAATTTTTTGCATAGCATTAGAAAACCCTCATTGGATTCTAAACAATGGCTGCTTAAAGAGAAATCTGATGAATAACCAGTATTAAACAAAAATAAATGTCTAAAGGCAGAAGACACCTATAAATGATATAAATCCTTAATATAAACAAAACTCAGTTTGCTGATTCACTTCCCTCTTAGTCACATAGCGCAAAAATAAATATTTAAAAGCAACATAAATTAAAAACATGCTCTCGGTCACTGTGAAAAAAAACCCTGAATATAAACAACTCACCTGAGGAGAAGAGATATATGAGAAGGAGGTAGCTGCTACATTGCACACGGAAAAGGAGTTGGGCCTATAGCAGATACAGCAATCTGCACAAAGCCATCTCCGGCTGCTCTCAGAGGAGAGGCAGGGGTGCTGCAGGAAGATCCCACGGAATCCTTATATGGAAGGAAGACAGTGTGGCACAGCATGCAAAGCAGGATGAATTAAATGTGCTGATTAAATGAACAGCTTGCTTTTTGTACTTCAGTGAAGTTCAAAGCTTTCTGGCCAGCCACTTTAAGCACACCTAGCAATCAAATCAACGACTTACGTTACAAAATCCTCACGCAGAGAAACAGGAGCTAATGCAAAACTGATCTCTTTATATGCCTCTGTCTCTCACCTTTGTTCAGGGCTTCAAAAAGAATACATAATACTTCTTAATGGAAGTATAAATCTTGAAGGCTGGGGGAAGGGAGAGACCCTCCACTACAGTGCTGTCGAAAGAAGCTGCAGACAATGCCCTCTATCCTAACCCCCAAGAGATGAAGCAAACAGGTTTCCCCCAAATTACACCTCAGGCATGCTGCACGCTCATTCCTTGTGTGCAGATCTTTAGCTAAGGAATCTGTGGTAAAACAGGCAGTGCTGCCTGTCCTGTTAAGCAAATGTCTCCAAGCAGCAGGACACCCGGTCTCTAATCCTGATTGTAACAATCTTGCTGCTGCCTGCAAATCCCCAGCAGGGAGGAAGGTGGCCCGGTTTATCCCGAGGACTCACTGTGAAGAGCGGGAGGTCTGTGGCAGGTCTTGGTTTGGTTTTTTTAGCAATGTATTTTGTGCTGTAACACTTCAAAGTTGATGACAATGATTTTCAGAGAAAGGACATCTAAAATTTGGAGTCATGCTGTCCTGAGCTTTGAATTTGGGTGTTGAGTTCTCCTAAACTAGGTTGGTTGTTGGATTTACGAGTCTATTTCTGGACTGTCAATTAGAATAGTCACAGAATGGTTAGAGCTCTGCTCTGCTTGACCTCTCACAGATACACTAAATAGATGCAAACACTAAAACATCCCTCGTTCTGAGCTTGCCCACAAGCCATGAGAAGAGCTGCAAGCTTCTCATTTTCAGTGCTTCCTAAAGGTCTCCAGCACAGTGTGTGATATTTGGACATCAGACATCCACATATTTGACCTTGAGGTGATCTTGATGTGGTCTGGCTCATTCTTTCAGTACCAAAGAACACAAATGGAACACAGCTGCTGTTCTTTTTCTGAAATCCTAGATTACTGCTTATGGTTGGAATACTTCTGTACAAAACACCTCATGTTTCTCATATACCATGATGCCACCAAACCTCACCTCTGCTTTACTGATAACTCCAGCCTGGATGCAACGTTTCATTATTCTAATAGTAACCTCCGCACACTCTCCCATGCTGTCCTTTGTAGAAAGCAGCATGATGCCACTTTAAATCTCTGCTGAAAAACAACCTGTGTAATGATGTCTCTGTTTAAAGAGTACCTAGCTGGGATGCTGTGAATGAAGTTATTATACTAACTCTCACTGTTTCACGGGTATCTTGTGTTTCTTTGTGTTGCCTTATATCTTTATTCCTTATGCTTCTGCTCATGCTTTGCTCACACTTTTTTTTGTCAGGGCAGGGATTTTTACTTTTTTTTTTTGTATTCATGTACAGTGATTAACAAAATGGTATACCACATACTCCCTCAGACTTGACAAACAAAGGGAGGTGCCTACACTGAAGGAAAAGCCCAAGGACTAAGTCAGACAGCAGGTTAGAGCAAAGCACATGGGATTACAATATAGGGCTGGCTTGTAGCTGTCTTACTCTTGGGGCCAAAATAGAGCCAAGTGAGGAAACCAAAACCAGACCTAGATGAAGGAGAAAGACATGAGGATTTTACGGACTGATACACATTAAGACCTCTGGCTCATGTTTGCTTCCACTGTGTTCAGCGAAACATGGCACTGCAAGCATATTAGTAAATGAAAAGGATATTGTATCTGAATAATATAACAAATTTCTACATCACAGAGAAACAGCAGTGCTAAAGGCTGAACATCAGCTAACTGTGTGCACTAAGGAAAAAACAAGAATAGTAATAAAAGAGCAATGCATCTGTATATAAAGGTACTCCTAATTATTGCCATAACGACAGAATGATGTAGGGTGCTTTGCAGGCATAATGACATACTCTCCCACAATTCATAGCATTCTGAAGCTTTAGTAACAAAATAAAAACAGAATATAAACTCTTGATGTTCATTGTACTTTCAAGGATTTTATGTGTAATTCTACAAGGTCAAAGAGAATAACATTTCTTTTGCACAAAAGCTGTGAAGGAAAAAATTGTGCTCAGCTCAAATACTCTGAAGAAATGTTTCCTATAAAGCTCAATAATTGTTTTCCTCTTAGTTGTGAACCAGTTGGTTGACATAGTCTATTTGGACTGTTAAAATGTTTGAAACGTTTTTAAGAAGCTTGAGGATTTGGACACATGGAAACCCAGCCGTCTGTTGGTTGAGGTGCAAGTACATGTCTTGTTCTGCTGAGATGTGTATAGCAGCAAGAGTATGGAGGAAGACCAGTTACAGAGAGGTGAGGCAGGGAAGTAACACCCCAGGCTATTGCAGCTGTTTATGTAGTAAACACGAGTAGTTCAGTATAGCACAACCAGTAAACACCATCACAGAACAGGAACTAGCTAAGAGGCACAAGACAAAGAAGGAAAGAAAACCAACATTTAATTTGGTGAAAAAAAAAGCAGCAATGCCTCCAATTTTTGTGAAACAGTAAAAGTCACATTTTGAAAAACGAGGTACAATGAGAAAACCTGGACAAATCCATGTCAGGATAGTCAGGATGGAAGATGACTGAAAGAATTCTGCAGGAATAAAGGAATTTAAATGAATGGACAGAGTCATAGCTGCTAAAATTTAGTGTTGATAAATTTAAAACATACACATTAGAAGGGATAATCTCTACGACTCATCTTCTCTAATGAAATCTAAATTAATTACAATCACTTAGGAAAAAACCTCAAGTGTCATTGCAAGCTGCTTAATGAGAACTGGTGCTCAATATGCTGTGACAGTTAAATAACCAAGAAAAATGTTGGCTGCATGTATAACATGATTGAGGGGAATACAAAAAACCTCCTTCTTGCCCAAGGTAGTCAGCCAAATTTAGGGTTCTTTTAAAGTATTTTGTTGGTTTATTTATTTTTTAAGTTTTGTAGGAGAGCATCACACGTATCTTCGATGCAGTTTTCTTACATACAAAAAATGTGCTCAAATGTAAGGTCACAACAGAAATTAAATAGGAGATAGTAATTTTTCTCACAGTTCCCAAACTGCATAAACAGAACCTATTCCCCAAACAAATGCCTGCACAAAGAACTCCTTATATCTTCTCCGACAAGCATATTTCGTGGGTTTTTTTTCTTTCTGTTTTTTGGCTGTTTCTCTGTCTTCTGCCTTTAAATACATAGAATAGGTTCCACCTTACCTAACCTGAGACACTTACAGTGCAAGTGTCCTTGACCGCAAGTCAGTCACTGCTGACTCCCTCACTGGAGAGAGAAAGGCACTTTTAAAGCACAAATCACACAACTAATTTTAGATGTCTGTCTTAGGATGAGAGAAAGCATGAGACAAAAGTGCCCAGTTCTCTGTATTGACTGTAAAGTGAGCCCAAAGTAACTAGCACAGGACAGATGCTATCATCTTGTCAGGTGAATGCCAGTCTTACATATCACCAACATCTCATGATCTCAGCTCAATCATACAATCATACCTCCTTTTTTTTTTTTTTTCCAAAATATTGTATCTAATATATAAATACTGAGTAGAAAATTTCAACTTTTTAACTAGCTTATTCCAAAATAGGAATTTTTACTGGTTCTTCCATTTGTTCTTAATGACATACGGCCATCGTATCAATAACATAGTTTCACCTGATCTTCATCATAAAAACTCAATAATTCCAATACATAAATTGCTTGCAGAAGCTTGCTTGAAACAAGATGCTCAGCTCTAGTCAGCTTGGCACAGAAATTCATAAATAAAAACAACCTTGAGATATAAACAAGACCTGAGAAAAAGCATACTGTATGATATGGAAATTGGAACTTTTGTGTCCTGTGAAATGTCAGTGTCCCATGTACTTCAAACAAATGATGTCTTCACTTACATTTATTTTTGGTTCAGACAAGTGAATTTGTTAGTTTCACTGACAGAAGCATGTCATATTCATTCTGCAAAACAGTTCAGTTATTTCTGAAATTTTCTGAAAGTATTTCTGAAAGTATTAAAAAATATTCTACCATCTTATAGCAGACTGAATAGCTGAGTAGACTAGAGCTGCCTGGTACTTGGATCAAAGCCTGTCCTGGGGTTTCAAGTGTCTCAGTTGCAAGCCAGAGCTCTGACCAGTTTAGGGCACATGAACACAAGAAGCTGAAAGTCTTCATCTAGTTTGTTGTAACTGATGGATGGAAGTAATAAAAAAGCTATCTTTATGTAATATGTAGCAGATGGAAGCCAAACAACAATAATTTTATCTGAGAAAAGCAGATAAGGCTTACAAAATTATAAGCTTCAAAAAAGAGTATTTAAAAATAGCTTTTCCAGACCTCAGATTTTTACATGAAATTAATTCTATTCTTCATGCTCAACATCTATTTTTTCCCATTAAATCAAATAACAATTGCCATAAACAAAGTGGAGATATCTGCCTGGGTACAGCACTAAGTAAATCAAGGCCTTCTCATAAGTGCAGATAATAGGGATGCTTTTAACCCTCCCATAGCCAAGTAGTTCTTACAAAAAAACCAAAGCACTAAGGGACAAGTTTGCAAATAACTAGATTAGTAGAACAGGCTGTTTAAAATCTTTGAATTCATCACAGCGGAAACCTGATGTTCTCTGAAGACGTTAGGAAGGAGAGCTTGAACAACTTGCCATGACAAAAGAGCTAGAGGGCATGAAGTTAGTGCCTTCTTCAGCTATCTGACGTAGATAGCTATGGGAGTCACAGAAACACAACAAAATCCATCCTGCAGGGACTTGTTCAGCGCCAGAATACATTTAGGATAGTTTACAGAAAATAAATTACATAGTGGGAGAAGGTCCTTCTGATTTAATAGTTGTGCAAGTAGACAAAGTATGCTTTTTTGTCTTTTTTGTTTTTCCAGTGTCACAACTCTTCCTTTATAAATATTTGTAACAATGTTGCACATTTTAAACATACCTATTTGTATCCTGCCTTACTGTGGCTTAAATTTAGAGTGATATGAGGCCTTATCTACAATTCTCAAATAGACTGAGTGGCTTAATAAAAGTAACACCTCTGCATATTGGTGACTCTCTGCTTACGCCTTTAGATCATCACAGTTACAACAACATTTGTAGCATCGCCTGTGAATGTTGGAAATTTTGATTTTTGATTTCTGTATAAAAATGAAGGATTTGCTCAGACTTCCCTGTTTTTCAGTTTTGACACGGCAAGTGATTTTACTAATTATACAAAGAACTAGGGAACAGACAAATGAATAAATAAAACAGATCTTCTGTAGGAGGACTAAGATATTTTGAAATCAGTATTTTGATGTAACATGTGGTCTTTTTCCAAAATTATTTTTGTTCAGGTTATGGCGTTCCCACACAGAAAAACTGGGGGAGTCAGAACTGTTAAGTAGGATGAAGAAAGATATGGCATCAACTTGAAGTCTGTCATAATGGGTACGTAAAAGTCTTCCAGCATTTTAACTGAATTATCTTTGTTAAATCAGAAATGGATGGAAAATTATGCAGTCCTATAGAGGACTCCTTAGAAGTGCGAGCAACACACAGAAGTAAAGGCATTGTTGTCCTTCTCACGTTCATCACACATAGGTATTTTATGATATTCCTTGGCAAGAGGCTTTGAAATCAGCAATCTTAAAGGTTTACCATTGTGCCAAGAATTTGTGTACAAAGTATGAACATTTTGTCTAGTCTCAGTCAAAATTCGGTTTTGTTACATGCATTTAACCTGTTCACATTTTTGTGAGGAATATCTGCTAATATAAAACATAAGATCCTGTGGATATGGTCATTTTACAGTAAAAAATGCATATGGATTGACAAATTAGCAGAGGAGGTGACTCTCAGTCACTCAGTCAAACAATTGTTACTTGACCAATCAAATACAGTGCAGCATTCCTCATCCACCCAACTGGCATTTGTGTCTCTAAAGACATAAATTTGTCCTTAATTTAGGTAGTGCATTAAGACAATTCTTTGAATAAGTTTGCAGTAAATATGTTTTGGAAAGAAAGATTAAGTCTGTCTGAATCTCCTGAAGGACTCTGAGAAGCTTAGTTACAAAAGCTAGCATTTTCCATCAGACAACTATTTTGTCCCCGAGGAGTAAAATCTGAGACAGAGAATAATCCAAGTGAAAAATTTCCTAACTGGCTGTATACGGAAATCATCTACAGAATGTCAGCTGCATACAGGAAGGCTGCCCAAGGAGGTAATATCTTTTACTAGGGCAAGTAACAGAGCTGGGACAACAGAAAAGCTTTCAGCCACATATATCCTTCTCTAAGTCTTCAGGAAAAAAAGCCTAAAATCTTGTCTCTTTATTCCAGCTGTATTACTTGGTCCAATAAAAGCAGATTTCATTTGCATTCAATTGTAACCTGACCTGACTAAGGAGTGATTTTGAAAGTTTCGTCATCTAAGGTGGAGAGGAATCTAAAAATGGGGATTCTGGTTCAGCTTAATAAAAATGTTTAGCTTCTCAACATGTTTCCCAGACTACACACAGAAATACACACAGAAATTGCATTTGCAGAAATGCCTTCAATTGATTGTTGATAAGCAGAAAGGTGTTTTCCATGGAATAAAGCTACGAATACATACCTAAACATTCCTGATTTGGTAGGAATCTGATTCTTACAAGGAGCAGGAGTTATATCTCACACAGTTTTGGAGGGATATAAAACCAACAAAATTCAAATACGAAGTTCTATATATGCATTAGAAATAAGCTGGAAATACAGATCTGCTGACTGAGTGGGGAAGACTTATGATGGCTGGACTGTCATGTTTTAACCCCAGCCAGCAACTAAGTACCATGCAGCCGTTTGCTCGCCCTTCCTCCTCCCAGGTGGACTGGGGGAGAGAATCGGAAAGAAAAGAAAACTTGTGAGATGAGATAAAGACAGTTTACTAGGAAAGCAAAGGAAAAAAATATTATTAATAGTAATAAAAGATAATTATAATAATAAGAAATCATTATAATAGAGTATACAAATGAATGATGCACAATTTCTCACTGCCTAACGACTGATACAGCCTGTCCCAATCAGTGACCTTGGGATGATTCTGAGAGAGAGAGAGAATTGCCTACTGGCCAATCCCCTCTTACACACTAAACACGGCATCTATGGCATAGAATACTTCCTTGGGCCAGTTTGTGCTGGGCTGTGCTATGCTGGGCTATACCCATCCCAGCCTTTTCAACTTGCATATTAGTAAAACCTGGGAATCTGAAAAAAGTCCTTCATCTCTTAGCAACAACCAGTAACATCAGTGAATTATCACCATTCTTCATATACCAAATCCCATACTAAATCCAAAATATAGCAGCTCCTGGGAAGAAAATTAGCTCCATCCCAGCTGAAATAGAACACTGACAAAATCCAAGTGTTACATATCCTGTGCTTGACACCTTATTCAGTCTTTAAAATAGAGATTGGTTTTCATGCAGAAAGCAAATTTAATAACAGGAGAGAAATGCATGCCAAAATAGCTAAGATGTTGATGGATGGTCAGGCAATTTAGACATTTAAGTCAGCAGAGCATGATGCTTCCTAAGGCATTAAGGAAATTGTTGAAGTAATCTCTAAACTATTAGTGATTCATTTTGAGTACTTGTGGAGTAGCTTCCAAGAAATTAAACACAGGAAAGCTTAGAATACATTAAAAAAAGTTATAAGCAGAAGCTGAGGAATTATAGACCAGTAAGCCCACTTAATGCCTGGAAATATTTAAAACTAAAACAGTTTCCTGGCTCCTCAGGTGTAACAAGTTAATAAGACATAGCCACCACAGATGTGTTATTGACATCACTATGTCAATAGCAAAGAATGTCAGACCAATTTAGTTGCCTTCATTGATTGGCTAACCAACCTGGCAGGTATAGGGGAGAAGATGTATAAAATTCCTCTTGATTTTAGTACAGTTAACATGTAACAGGAATTTTCTATACAGCAGCCAAGGAAATATGCAGAAGAGAAACAGAACAAAATAAAAATCTGCCCTCAGATTAGTTATGAATGATTCACTGTCAAGCTAGAAAGGCACTCTGAACATGGTCTGTCAATGCATTTCTATTTGCTGCTGTATTAATGACTTCGATGACAGAATAAGGAAGACACTGATCAAATCTGAAGACACCAAGCTGGAGAGAATTATTTGCAAGCGCGTCAGAGAATGGGATTAGAATTCTAAATGGTCTTGATAGACTGATGGAGCAATCTGGAATCAGTGAGATGAAATTTAATACAGACAAATGCAAAGTGCTACCTTCTGGTAGAAGACAGTAAATATATTAATATGAGCTTTGAAGTAACTGTCTAGATGGAGTTTTTAAAAAAAAGGAGTCTGGGGCTGCAGCGACCAAAACCTGTCTTATCACTGGTAACACAGTGATAAGACAAATCTGACTCCTGGCAGAGTTACACAGTGTTGTGAAGAACAAGCATTATTCATTCTACTCAGCACTTGCAGGACCTTTGCTCTGCTTTGCACGCTGTACTTTAAGAGAAATTAGGAGGATTATAGAGGAGAGAAACAAGACAAATCAGAGGTTCAGAAACTTGTGAACAAATATTAAAGAATTATAATTTTAATTTAGAAAGAGTGATAGAAGAAGCAACATAACAGTACTCTCATACTTAAAAGAACAGATACAAAGAATAATAAATTACTCACCTTAGCTAGAGATGAGCTGGATAGCCCATGAGAAATTGTGAGCACTGACAGTAGCCCATGGGGAATGTCTAACATAGGGCTATGAACTACACACTATTCTGGGGTTTCCACAGCCACTGTTGGCAGGGAGCATTTTGATTTCACGTTGCATCTTTCTTAGTGATGTAGTTGACAAGCTTGGCTTACTACGGTTCTGAATATCCTTTTCTATGGCAAATCAGTTTGCTGCACTTTTTATTAAAGTCACCCAGGCATACATCATCATTTCTCTTTCTGCTTTGCAGAAGTGCTATGTACACTCTATTCCAGAAAAAAAATTCCTTTATATGTATTATGGCATCACATTTGAAAACACGAGTCTCTGAATCTCCCAAATTTTCAAAGTCTCTTTATTATAAAATTCTAACAAAAGATAAAACCAAGATATTTTACATAAATTGAGTGTCCATGCTCCAAGAATGGAACGATCTCTTAAAGTAGGTGAAACAGTCCTGCACCCTCAACTCCAACCAAAATGTCTTTATCCATTTGTTTAGTTAGCTAGTTAAATACTGTGTCTTGACATTTTAATCCTGAATGTCCACAGTATCTTTACATGACTTCTTCATGGAACAGTCAGCAATCATAAGTCCAAAACAAAATACAACAAGGCTAGGATTCAGCACTTTTAACTTCAGCCTCTGAAAGCCTAGGCATCCGCTCTAAGTCAGCTGCTTAGGCTCCTTCCAATAATCAAATCAAAGGAACAGGACCTGGCAGAGAGCAGTTCATTCTACTGTATAATGACTGTGAAAATTTGGCAAATGAATTTCACCTCCCAGGTTCTTATTTCTCTTGATTACAAATAGAGCCTTGGCAACCAGCTTAGACTAATGTGTAATTTGAAGTTAGGAGAGATTGATTCTATTATACCAGAGCATATTGCTTCATCGTCTATGTTTATATAAATCTGAAGGGTCGGAGACAACTGCACATCGATTAATATGCTATACATATAGAGAGTAAACAGACTTTTAAGAGGCTGAAGATGCTAGATATGAAGAGATAGAGAAAATTAACCTTGGACTAGAAATATTAAAAGGAGTTCAAAGGTAAAAAAAAAAGTCCAGTAGTGATCTGAGCAATCATCAAGACAAATGTTTACTGACAAGCTCCAAAACTCCCCCAAAGTAGGAATTTACTGAATATGATGTACATGTTCTGCAACTTCTTTATGATCAAGATAATAAGCAGTTTTAAAAATAACACAATGAATAGGTCTTCTCTTGTGACAAAAATGTTGAAGGCTATTAAACAAGACCTAAACAGGATACTACTATATATCAACAACTTTAATTAAGGAATATTGCAAAATAAATACTTTAAAAATAAATATGCTCACACACAAAGAATGCATTTTGCCTTCCTGGTGATATAGGCAGAAATTACCTATAATGGGTTTCATGCTTATTATTATAAGACATTTTCTAGAGAAACACTGATGACTTTCATAAAAGAAACGTGAATCCATTCTCTACTTCTCCTTGAACTGTGCACCCTGCATTGAGACTCTGGAGAACTTCCATTACAGATGGAAATGCTTCTGAAAGTCACCTTCACTAGAGTTATCAAAGCAATCACAAGCCTTGAAGTTGACTCATGACAGTGCCTTTCTTCTTCTAATTCTGTCAATAGAACACTAATTACAATACCCTCTCTGAACTGAAGTTTAGGATGATCCTTGGTGTTACAAATAAAACGTGAAGCACGGATATCTGAACAACACTGTATTCACTCATATATAGTTGACAGGCCTTGGCAGAATTTTATTTGGTGAATCACCTGCTTCTTTTATTTGAGACACTGTCACAGGAGGTATCTTTATTAAGCTGATTTATCTAAGTAACACAACCGGTGTTTTCAGATATCAAATTAAATTTTCAAAAGCTAAGTAGTAACTGTGTATCAGACTTCAGGGAAGTATATTATGAATGACTAAAGGCAGTTAGACATTCTTTGATTAATACTAGTGAATTATATGATCAATAGATTAGTAGATCTAGAGCATTACTATTGGATTTTTGTATAGAAGATCATGTTTTATATAATTATTAAATCCTCCACTAAAAGTGAGCTATAGATTTCATATATCTCCTATTGCATCAGAGCAGAAGCAGTTTCCATCTTGCAGCAATTAGTCTTTTACTCTGAGACCCATTTAGGAGATTCTAAATTGTCTATATGGTCAATATTTAAATTAAAAAAAAAACCAACAAAAAACCCAAAATAAATTGCAATTGGACACACTTTCCAGAAAATACTGGCAACATTCATTCAGAAACTCTATGTTTTTTTCCAGATAAAAGAAGATATTTTCACAGGGCTTTTTTTCATTGCTTCCCTCCACTCTGTACTCTCCTGCCACACATTTTGTGTTCCAATGTTCACAAAGGCATTTCTATCTCAATAGAAAAAATAATTTTAAGAAAAAAAAGGACGGTCTTTCAGACCTTTTACAGAAAGTATTTTAACGTGTGTATAAGTATGTGGAATTGCAAAGAGAACTCTCTAAAGTAAGTGTTCTGCTTTTATACGGTATTATCAGATGTGTGGAGCAACTACCTAATGCAACAGAGAAGAAGGCAATTTATGCATTAAATGGTATTATTGAATACTATTTGCCTCTATTGACACATCCTCATTACTCTGTATAAAACACAGTATCCTTCCTAGCCTGTGTAGAGAGCAGAGAACAAAGGAAACTACAATGACCTGACATCCAGGTAGCCAGGAATTCATCCAAAATTAATCTGCCTTTCCTGTAAGAGCTATTTGTTCAAATGCTGCTTGGTACCATTTACAATACCTCTAAAAATGTGCTACTGAGACACCTGCATTAACAGTTTAAATATTAACCACCTCCTATTTACTTTTGTTGTCTCCTTTGTCACAGTGGAAAGAAAGCAGCATGTGGTATGTGTGTATATGTGTGTGTTAAAGTTCAAACTATATCTCAGGAAATGAAAAAAGCATTCAGCTTCACAAAACAGGTGGAAACACAGCAGAGATTTATAGAGGATGGGATTGGTTACCTTGGAAACAGGTTTGAATTCTTTCATCAAACAACAAGATGCTCAGTACTGACCTATTTCCAACTGCTGTGTATGGATTTAAGGTGGAACTTTTTGCAAAGTTTATCCAAAAACATCTTCCTATCAACACTGAGTATTTGTGTACCACTTAAATGCATTATTTTGTTTTCTCTACAATTCCAAAGGTTTGGTTTATTTTTGTAAGAAATGACATTTTACATGGCATTTTTGCATGACGCCTATTACAACTGGCACTCAGTTCTGATCAGAGCCCTAATGCACTGCATTAACAATAGCAGGGTAACGGTGACTAAATCAATCTACATTTCTCATCATATCCTATTAAACTTCAGAGTATAGGAAAGTGAAACCAGAAAGGATCATTAATGTAGGGATGATATACACACACAAACACAGATGAAGAGCATGTGTACAGCACTGTGTGTTACTAATTTAGGGATTCTCCTGGCTAGTCTGGATGTCTAAGTGATACAATGCAACACAGCATCACACAGAGATGTGACATCAAATCCCAGAAGCAGTCAGTGTTGCCCGGTGCATATATCAATTATCATCTAGTCTGAACTATTTTAGGTGGATTTACTCTCTGTTCTTTGGCATTGTGGAAAGCCCAAGCTGGGGAATGAGCAGAAAGAAGGGAAAGCCAAAAACTCACCAACTGAAATTCAGCTGAACCTGATGAAGGAAGAAAATAATTTGGAACTGCATAAAGCAATACTGCGAAAATAGGATTGGGCTGCATTCCTAATGTATACTTAGTTCGCATCATCATACCTAAGTGATAATGTGATTTTTAAAGCCATTCTTAAGGTCATTGAATAGATCATATTTCCTGAAACCATCCATTGTTTAGTAATTTCCAAGGAGAACAGATGGATTTGTTTGTGGTAGAGTATGTTTCTTGCAAGGAAATATATTAAAGGTTATAAGTTTGCAGTATTCCAAGTGCCAAGATTTTATTTCTCTTAAAGTTTCTCATAAAACTCAGCATTTTCTGAGGGATATTATTGGCCCTCATGGCCCTTCATAAAGATCTGAAAACATTTAAAACACCAAAAAAGGTGTAAAGGTATCTCAGAGTCTCAACTTGTGGACACAAAACAAAATTGAGTCCTTTGCAAGCCACACAGTCCCTTTCATCACAAAGTCTTACCAGTTTTAAGAGAAAGCAAATTATTTTCTTCACTCTGGTATTTTTCCCCCAGTTCTTACTTTGATAATAATACTCTTTTGGAGATAAAAGAGAAGATTCTTGGAGTGACTGAAACATTTTGCTTTAGTTTGGCCACAGAAACTACATCATTGCCCAGTCCAATGATGTAGCCATCTGCAGGTCAGATAGGATATGCTCCCTACCTGTATACAGGCACCTACCTGTCTTTAAAATGCTGGGCAACTGTATGGCAGAGCATAGCTGAAAATTATTATTAGAGCATTTATTTCTAGGTCCTTCTTCAGTATATACTGTGTTCAGATCAGATAATTATTGACACTGTTACAATGAAGTTTAAAAATCCATCATAAAAATCACTCATACGGACAATGTGCCAACAATGAGTCTGTAATCTCTTTGCAGGTCGTAATGCACCAAAGTCCACTTGTCTGCTTTTCCTGTTACGTATTGACATATGAGTATAGGTAATATATTTCACAGACCTCATTCTCATATCCTTCCATTATTCTAATTAACTCTCTCTAGTTGATGATTAACACCTTCCTTCCTAGGACATCTGTCAACGGTGTATCATCACAGATCACATTTTACCTACAGCAGAAATATTTGTAAGTTAATAGTTTCATGTTTGTGACTCCATTCTTCCCTAGTTACTTAAGCTGAAGAGCTGAAACCCAACTATTTCTTCAATTCTGAATATTGGAAAATGGTATTGTACTGGTAGATCTTACAAGTACTCCTTTAACAGTCACACATATTTTAAAATTAAAATATAGCACTCTGGATGTATTATTTGTGTAAGGTATAGCCAAAGTAATTACACAATACTAATGCTGATCTATAAACAACCTACTTTAAGTCTTCACTTGCTCAAGGAACACAGCGGCAATGCCCTTTTAATCACCACGAGAAGCAACACGCTGGATGGAGTTATTTTAGATACTTTAAAAGCCAGTGTCTCTGTTTTTAATGTGTGTAAGACATCAAACATTGGATGTGCTTTGTTCATCAGATACTCTAGTGTTTGTTATGTTTCTAGTTTATACTATATTTGCCACCTGCTCACTAAGTTACAGACACATGATTACATAGTATTGTGCTTAAATAAATGGATATTATGAATTAGCTACTGCAATGAATTAACACACCAGGCAAAGCAATAAATATCTGGAGGAAGGAACAAGCTCAGCTCCATTGTATTTATTTTTTTTTTCATCTCCACAGTTTGGTATATGTCAGGAGGCATACATTTTTACCTGTTTTTACTGTGGACATGAAATTTTTTCTTAGAATTTGTCCAAAACTTGACAGGCCTATCTTGAACCCCATCCCATGGAGGTCTAAAGCTCTGCTGATGGCACAAAATGTTGAATTCTTGTCAGCCATTAGTGAAGACATGGGGAGTTTCCCAAACTGGAAAATGGCTGGAATGAGTATGGCCAATGCTGCTGACCTGATGAAAGCCCATCAGAATTACTTTATTTCTCAATTATCTTCAAAAAAGAGAAATGATTCTTACAATTTTTTCCTATCCTTCTTAAGCATGGTTCTGGCTATTCACACTCTTAACCCTCCCTTTCATAAAGACATTTAATTTGGGCCTTTTATTTTACAGTCATGCTTTTTTCTTTATTATATAGTCATCTCCCCAAAAGCCAAAGTCCAAAGAAATAACCTCCATCCTCCAAATATCCTAATTTACACCTCTATGTGCACAGAGAACAAGCAGAAACACACAACAAAATAGTCACCTGATTTAACAGAAAAGATTCCATCTCATTTTCTTCATAACTTTTGCTTCTTTCCCTCTATCTAAATCCTAAGCAAAACTGAAAGACATTCCCAGCAGACTACGTTGCTAAGTCTCAGAAGGAAAACATGTACTCCATGGTAAGGTATGTATATGTTAGTTACAGAAATTCTCTCTTTCCATTCCTTTAGTTTCCTCAGGTTTTTTTATGAATACAGAATTCAAATTAAAAAAAAAAAATCACCAGGAAATGGTAATCAAAAGAAATGCTAAAAATGCTAATTAACTGCTGAATATTAAATAAGCAATACTCCAAGCACTCATATTTCTCAGGCACTTAATTAGGAAGGTTTTGCTGATTTCATCCTTGATGGCCTTAGCTGTAGCTGAAAATGAGAAAGCAAAAGACATTTAAGACCTCAGCTCTCTCTGCAGCAGGTTCTTACGTGTATGAAATTTGCTATGGCTGTAAAAAAGGAAAACATAAAAAATAAGAGCAACCAATGTAATGAATCAATAGTTTTCAATTAAGTATACCTACAAAAGTATGACAGTGCCTTCAAGATAAACAAAAAACTCCCAAAAGCAATACAGTAAAAATGAAGGTAATGAAATTTGTATTGACTGATTGACTTAATAATGCTTAACAGTGAATCACTTGTGTTTATGAGCATTTCCCTCCCCAGGATTCTTATACAGAATGTATTGGGTTTTTTTGTTAAAATCATACCACGCAAGAAAGTAGTGCTGCATTTCCTGGATTTTTTAATAAATAGTCGTATCAGTGATCCCTAATAAAAAAAAACCCCTTAAATATATTAAAAAATGTGAATAGTTACTTTATGAAGCCATTCACTTCCTTGTGACTTTTAATACTAGGAGAACATTTTTTTTTTCTCAAAATTGAAAGCAGGATCTTTAGTCCAAGTCAGTCTAAAACTAGGAGAGACTGGTGCTGACTCCACTTTAAGAAAGCACTGTTAACAGGGTAAATAAGCATAGGAAAAATAGAAAGAAATTGGATGTACATACATCATGGAATAAGACTGCTAATGATTCAAGTATTCTACTAAATAAGAATGAGCCTACATTATAATTTGCCTTGACAGGTTTTGCAGCTCATAAAAGCTTAATTTTTATTTATTTCCTCCAACATCTTTATTAAAGAAAATGAAATCTAGAAACTGGTTTCAATATACCGTATTTTGGTGAGCCTGCTGCACATCAGAAGACCTTTGCATTTACAAAGGCAACAACCACCTGCATGTAATAAAGCTGTGACAGGGACCCACACGTTCTGCGGGATTCTACAATAACATTTTAATCCAACATGCATATACAGTGCAACTTAACACTTCAGAACGCTCCCCTAATTCTGTCCGCCTGGCTAGGCACAGATGGAGGCCAGCAAGGCCTGTCCATGTCTGGGGAATAAGCTAACTGCATATGAGGCCGCTTTAGTCTGGAAGCCATAAAAGCAAACTTGAGCACTTTCTCTGTGTATGATGATAGGACAGAGGAGCATGAGAGACAGTGTCCAGCTGTACTCACTTTGCACACCTCATGGAAATATATACCACCTTGAGCTACCTAATTTAATGTAAGCCTTTATTTTCACCACCTTTCTGTAGCTCACGGGATGAACTCTAGTACTTGAAATCTTCCTGCAGAAAGCAGTGTGGGCTACCAGCTACACTATGTACTCATAGCAGGCTGCTGCCCATACCAGTGCGGGCAACAGTGCTTTTCCAGGCCATCTTCTTGGATAGCACAGTCCTCTGCTGTTTTAAGCTGAACGTGGTTTGAAAGTGCATTCTAAGCCTTACTGCTCAGGAAACAATTTTGTGGAGAAAGGACTGTCATTATCAGCTTCAGCTTAGTGCTATGAATATACCAGATCAATACTGAAATTTCCTTGTTTGGTCTTTTGCTGCACTGTTCACAAGATAACCTTTGCTGTCAGAATAGTCAGCTTCAGCAGTTTATTAGATAAAATCAGGCTGAAGCGCAAGAGCTGCTTCAGAAACTTTCCAGCAATATGTATGTGTCCACGAGTGGGCCCTGGCAGACCCTAAGTGAAAACAGAACCATTCCAAGACTTGTTTAAATATATTTTACAAACCTCCGTCTACTTTATGCAGTGCTCTCAGTCTGCAGTGTTTTCTTTCCTCCTAGCAAAAGCCTTTTCCCTTCCTCCTTTATCCCTTCCCAGGAAGCCTTTCACCAGTTAAGTGGGAGGGGATAAACCCCATTTTTGGAAGACGAGTCTCAAGAAGATGCTGGTGTTCTGGACTCAGTAGAAAAACTAAGAGCACCAACAAAAATGAAGATGTCAATAGGCTAGAGGGTATGGAAGATAGTCACAGAGTAGTGAGAAACTATTTTTAAAGAGCTGCAGTGGAGACTAGGGAGAGAAATCAGCATGAGGGGATGTATGAATTAAGTAAAGATCAATAACAGAAATACCAAATAAAGACAAGCTTCCAGCAGCAGTTCCCCACTGATTTTGTTGTGTGAGCCCTCCTGCTCCATCCCAGTCACAGTCTGAAGACAGGTGCTCAAGCTGTAGGAGATGGTCCATGCTGCCTCATTCCCCAGTCCTGACTCAGCTCCCTCTGATCAGTGACATTTTCTGGTTTTGGCAAGTCCCTGTGATACCTCCTGCAGCCCTGTGACCCCCGCTCCCATTGCGAGGACTGTGCCTCTCAGAAAGAGCTGCTGCCCTTCACCTGCTGCAGAAGCTGACTTGAGGAAAGACCTGAGGATGTCTTATCGCCTTCCAGTCCTTCTCTACTAGAAGCAGGTCTACTTTCCAACATAACTACCACTCTTGACAAACATCTTTGCCTCTGCTTGGCTGACTTAGAGGACGTATTTCTTTTTTGAGATCCCTTTAAAAACTTCCTTTCTGTCCATTTGGGATTCCGGCATCCTCTCCAAAAAAGAGACAGCCTCAGATCATTCGCTTGCTCTGTCTGCACTGCTTGTTTGCTGCGTGGGACTGCACTTCTCATCTTTTTAAGAGAACTGAGTTCTTTGCACAGTTTCCTTCTGCGTCCCGGGACACTTCACATTAAGCTGCAAGACAGCTCTTTTAAGCTCTGGCTGGATTTTCCTTGTGTGACTTTACTGGGAAAGAGAAAAATATTTAAGTATAGAACTGGAATTAAAACAAATAACTTTAGCTTTAACTTAAGGCTTGCAGTTTAGATATTCTTATAAAAGAGCTTGTATTGTAACCCAGATTTCTTGAAAATATAAGCTCTGGAAATTTTCTCCTTTGAGAGGGCAAAAATGAAGACACCTAAATAACTATTTAAATTTTAAAATCTTAACTTAAATGTGAGGAAAATATTAGGTTTTGTTTTCTTAGTAACATACTGGATCCAGACTGTCTACTGTGGTAGACAGTATGAAAAGCCCTTTGACAACCTCAGACACATCCAGGCTTCACCTCTAGCCATCGTACCCATGCTTTTGTTTATATATCTAAGCTTTGACTGCAGTAACTAACCCAGTGAAGAGTCTCCATGGAGACTGAAAAGTCAATTTAAACACCCATGACTTTCAGAATATAAATCTCTCTTAACAGATATTGTATGAATTTTCAGCTAGAGGCAACATTTCCTCATCATTCTTGGTTACTTCTATATTTTCTGCAATCTACTCACCTAAATACACACATAGACAACAAAATTCTGTGACAATTATAAAAAAAATCAATAAGTGTTTGTATTTAAGATGAACTACCAATATTGATTTTCCATGATCTATGAAGTCTTTAAAGCTGCTTAGAAATATAACTTTACTGCTATGTAAAGTGTTGAGCACTTGTGGTTTAAAAGCTCAGAAAAACATAGATTATGAAGGCTGTACTAAGTAAGGAGAGAGGCTAAGATGGATAATTTGAATTTATGCACCTAAGAATATAATACAAAAGTGATATCTATAATTTCTCTCCACTTTTGCACAGCTTACACACATGCAATTTTAATCTATGTCTCTTTTTTTTTTTTTTTTTTAATTTGCAGATGCAGGTTTCTTGTGGGTGACTTGTCTCTGGGTCTTAATGATGTGTTTGCCAATTCTCTCCCAGTAACTAAAACTGAAAGGACTTATATTAAATATTACATCAAAGGAAGGTTGGCATCCCCATCCTTCCTGTCTGGTTCATATTTTGTTCTCTCCTTTTCTCCCAGAGGCTGCAACATTTCATTTTATTATCTCCTTGCTTGTAGCAAGGGAGCTGTAATAAGCCGGCTCCTCTCACTGATTAGCAGCACAAACTGCTAGTGTTGTGTTCTTCAGAATTGTTTTGAAACAGAATTTATAGGTTTTTTTTTTCTTTATTTTTGCTTCCTTTAGTATGCTTTGCCTATGCTAATGTATACACATAGCTAAGTGTGAATTTCATGTGTTCAATTAATATGGATTTCCAACAGAGTTTTGCCCTCCAGAGCAAGAGGAAAAACAACCACTTCAAGTGACAGAGGCTGGTTTTGTTGTTTAGTGTACGTCTGAAAGGCACAGTTTAAAATGTAGATATGGAAAAACTGAAGTCATCATGCAGATTTGTCTCTGTCAAACAGGGCCTGAAATCAGTTT
The DNA here is from genome assembly GCA_011801015.1 of Ardeotis arabs. Classification (NCBI taxonomy): domain Eukaryota; kingdom Metazoa; phylum Chordata; class Aves; order Otidiformes; family Otididae; genus Ardeotis; species Ardeotis arabs. Next base: position 65,781 of record JAAGAY010144566.1, on the reverse strand, counting down.
CGTCAGTATTACGGTTTTCCAAAAGAGCCATTCCCTATCAATTGTTTTTTAACTGATGTAACACCTTCTTTTCACCTGCTGTGAACACAGCACTGTAAATAGAGATTTATAGTGCAAGTGACAGGAGGCAATTCAAGATGGGACTTGCTTTGAGAAACCTGGCTTACTGGGGGCTGATGGGATCCACCTGGCACAGAAGAGGAGGAGCACCTTCGGCCATAGGCTTGCCAAGCTGGCAAAGAGGGCTTTAAGCTAATGCTGGTGGGGGAGGGGAACCTCAATCCATCCCACTCCTACCAGTTTCATGCAAGTGCCAGCAACAGATGCCTAGAATCTGGACAAGGACCACAGGTCAGCAGGAGAGCACCTGAAGAACAGCACAAAGAAATTCCAGCCGCTTCAGCCAGCAGGTCAGGTTCATCAGGGGCCCAGCTTAAATGCCTCTATGCTAACACACATAGCATGGGGAATAAACAAGAGTTAGAGATGTGCACACACCTGCAGGGCTATGACCTTGTTGGCATCATGGAGATGTGGTGGGATGGCTCCTATGACTGGAGCATTGGAATGGAGGGGTATAGGCTCCTTAGGAAGGACAGGCAGAGAGATAAGGAGAGGGTGTCGCCCTCTATGTCAATGACCAGCTGGAGTGTATGGAGCTCTGCCTGGGCACGGATGAGGAGCTGACAGAGAGCTTATGGGTCAGGATTAAAGGCAGGGGCAGGGACAGGTGACATTACAGTGGGGTTTGCTACAGGCCACCTGACCAGGAGAACTGAGTGGATGAGGGCCTCTATAGACAAACAGGAGCAGCCTCATGGCTGCAAGCCCTGGTCCTCAAGAAGGGGACTTCAACCACCCCAGTATCTGTTGGAAGGACAACACAGCAGGACATAAGCAATCCAGGAAGTTCCTGGAATGCATGGATGATAACTTCTCCTGCAACTGATAGAGGAGCCAACAAGGAGAGGTGCTGTGCTGGACCTTATCGCGGTCTTCCAGAACCTACTGAGGGCTTATAAGAAAGATGGGGAGAAACTCTTTAACAGGGCCTGTTGAGATAGGACAAGGGGTAATGGTTGTAAAATAGAGGGAGGTAGATTCAGACTAGATATAAGGAAATAATTTTTTATGCTGAGGATGGTGGAATAGTGGCATAGGTTGCCCAGAGAGATGGCAGATGCTCCATCCCTGGAAACATTCAAGGCTAGGTTGGATGGGGCTCTGAGCAACCGGATCTAGTTGGAGATGTCCTGCTCCTGGCAGGGAGGTTGGACATGATGACCTTTGATGGTCCCTTTCAACTCAAACTATTCTAAGATTCTATAAAGTACATTGATTTATTCTTCTGCTTGGAGAGTGTTCCTCTTATGATATGAACTCATGGCAGAGCGTGTTTTCTACAAGTAGAGAGGAATGGAGCACTTAAGAAAGCCTACCTTGCTGCGAACACTGGGCAGCTACAACTATTCTAAGATTCTATAAAGTACATTGATTTATTCTTCTGCTTGGAGTGTGTTCCTCTTATGATATGAACTCATGGCAGAGCGTGTTTTCTACAAGTAGAGAGGAATGGAGCACTTAAGAAAACCTACCTTGCTGCAAACACTGGGCAGCTACAACTCTTCTTATGATTTCATGTTTGAATCAAATTTCAGTTGCATTTTAAAAAATCCTGATAGCAAGAAAGAGGATAGAATTGCGTAAGGTCCCTATCGTCCCGGGTAGAGTTAGAGCTGACCTGAGATGTAGCAGCATCTGCCTCTCCACACTTTGCTCGGTGTTTCCAGGAGTTATGCACAGATACGTTGCCTTCTAATTCCTTCTCCCCAACTCCACTAAAATGATAGTTTACAATCTCCTGCTGAAGCACTAATGTATAGATTAAATACTTCTCACGTGTGATCACTGAGGTGTCACTGCCATCTCCTTACAATAAACATCCCTAAATTGCTGAGGCTATTTATGCTGGGTTTTGTCACAGGGAGAACTGCAATGACTTTGCAGGAATAATTTGTATTCAAAGTCTATTCTGCATGAATTGGATATTGCACAGTAATATCCAAGTTTGGGTGACCAAATTAGCTTACGTATTGGAAACAGTGTTATTCCAAAATCTTGCTGGGGCATCTCAGTTAGTTTGCATCTTCTGTGCACCACTGCATTGCACAGCAAAGGCAACGGCAACATATTCAGCCCTAAGATGGTACTCAGTTGTCTGGTGGACGGTGCAGAGGATTAAAGCAGAAAGATAGTCCCTCCTCTTGTTCCTCTGGGGAGTTTTATAAGCAGCTTGTGACCCCCAAGGCTCCTCTTTTCACTGCCAGTTCTGCAAAGGTATCACACTATTTCTGGAGAAATCAGATGCTGTTGAAGTATGTTTTCTGCTAAAGCCTATTTAATAAACATACAAAACCTTGGCCCAAATAGAAGACAGGCTTTTCTGTCCTGCTTATTCTCTAGGAAGAGAAAGGCCCTAATGCCTCTCGTATTGTGAGAAATACGAGTGAGCACAGGGTAGAAGTAGAGCTTCTAATTTGGGTTAACAAGAAATTTTCCCTCATTTTTCCTTATTTTATCAAAACTCTATATTAATAAACCTAGAAATTCAGAAATGTTTGTCTTTAACAAGCTGTCACCCAACACTAGGAGACAGACAGGTTCTTTTAGGTATCCTTGGCAGAATGATGATGGCACTAAATCATAGTTACAATTAAGGCTTTATTTTCTTAACAGAGTTTTATGATTAATATAGCACAGAATTTATGATTATAGTGGCACAGGATTTCTACAAGCAGAATCAACATAGTACAATCTGTAAGTAGTGTAATACAGAATTTATATGACAACTTAACCTATGATTTCTAATCACTTAGACCTTAACTTAAGTACGATGTCTAATCCCTTAGACTTTAACTTAATGCAACATATGATTTCTAATCACTTAGACCCTCTGCAGGTTGTGTCATATCATAATATACGGTTTGTTCTACCAATGTATCAGTCATAACCTAGACTCAAGAATCATATAAAAGAAGACGGGTCAGTCACTCAGTCTTTGGAGGATGCAGACGATGGTGGAGGTGTCCCTGGCCACTTGGGAGTCATGGGTCTCACTGTCCAGCAGCAGCTCCAGCCCTGGTTGCCCACTTAGGACTTGGAACTGCTTAATTTTATAGACAGCGCTCTGGGTGCTGTTATGATTCCTTATTCTGTGGCGGGTCGTCACCACCACCTGGCTGGCTGGGTACCTGTGATCTTCAAGGCTGGTAAGGAAGGGAGTAATTGGCCTGGCACCCAGGAACCTTGAGGCTGGTAGACAGGGGAAGAAGAAATCTCTTTGGTTTGTCTACTTGGTGCGCAGGACCTCCACGGCCTGATAATGAGAGGAAAGGGAATGAATAAGTGACCAACTTGGTCACAGAAAATGGCTGTTTACCTTATAAAATGGCATTAGTTATACTAACCATATTACCAGAGGGTAGGGAGCAGGGGATGCCGGTCACACCTGCATATGGTAAAAACAGATATCTTGACATAAACTCCTTCTTGAGACTGTAGACTTGGATGTTTTTGGTAACAATCAGACAGAGCTAGGTTGTAATGTTTTTACAGGTCTGCTGGATTTGTACCATAGTCTGTTCAGAAAATATCTGTGTCCTGAGCTTCCTAAGAAGCTGAAATATACAGTTCTTCAAATACTAGGCAATCTGCTTTGCTGGACAGCTGGAATGTACCACCACAATAGTTTTAAGATCTGTTTTAAGTCAGTGTTCCTGACTTCCTTGAAACTGAAATTTCCAAAAGTTATATTGTTCATGCTCTAATGTTCTCTTTGTGGATTTGGCAGTGGCTCAAACAACAAATGAGACTGAAAAAAACTAGACATTTTTCTTTAAAAAATGAAAACATTCACTATTAAGCATTCACTACAAATGTCTTTCTTAGTTAAATGTTCAAGGCCTTGCAACATCCTGATGAAAGACACTCTAAAGGTTGTTTCATTTTCAGGCCAGACCTAAATAGCATTAAGTTATGCTTTGAAAATAACCACTTTTACTGGGTTATATTGCCATCTCACTCTGCAGTTAGGGTTTCAATATAAGCACATGGACAGCACTTTTCCTGCTTGATCAGAGGGAGGAATTCCAATAAAACTTGTTATACTGACCCACTTACAGCCTGTATCGCACATAGCTCTCATCCTTTTAGAACTGCCAATGCCTGACACTCTAAACAAGCGTTGCTGAAATCAGACACAGAGGAAAGGAGGAATCAAAAGCAGAGGAGCTAGCAGGAGAAAGCAAGGGACCTGACAGGAGCAGAGGTGAGGAAGCTAATGAGGGAGAAGGAACTCAGTTAAACTTCTTCAGACTGCCCACAAGGCTGTACACCACTTTGCTGCTGGGTTGCTCAGTCTCAGTTTTGTTGGCTTTTTGAACAAACAACTTCCGGGCTGCATGAATGAAACTGCAGCCTTTAGTGTGACTGACATACCTCCCAATCCACAGAAGATACCTGAAATCTCCAAAAGGAGCTGTGAACCTCAAGGTTGAGTTTGGTGCAGGGGCCATGGTATTTCTCTGAAGTTAAGAATAACAGATTTAGAGTATCAAAGTATGGAGAAAAGTAAATCTTCTGCAACTTGAGCTGAGAGTGGGAACTGTTCAGGGACATTTCTGAGGCACTGGTAAGACTCACATACTGTTGGCTGTCAGCAGAGCTTTCATTTGGGAATGCTAGGTGACAGTGTAACTTTGTCAACATGCACAGTTACCAGGTAAGAAAGGCTAAGTAAGCGTATATTAGTTTCTGTTCAGCCCATAAAAACATTGCCACAAGATTTTATGACATTTATTACTAGCAAAAACAAATATTGTGAGTTGATAAGAACATGTCAGGTTTTCTTTCTTTTGCTACTGGCTGTGTCTCTCTATAAAATAGATACAGATTAAATTAAATATTGGAATCAGTCTTTCACACGCTTCCTTTAGCATACAGTTATATTGCCATGCTGAAGTTTGTTCAGCTTCCTAATAAACTTCAGCAGCTCACCACTGGCCTCTCACAGGCATTTTCCACCTCTACTTTTTGAAAAATGAAAGCGTTATCATATAATCCAGGAAAAGCCAGACAAAACTGAAAATCTCATTTAGAATATCTTAGCATAGTGTAATTAACAGAGAGCAGTTCAGCACGGCAGCATTTAGATGTTAATCCAATCATCTGGTTTGCTTTCATCTACCTCAGTCTAACCGTCAGTGACCACATCTGAAGAATAGCAGGATCTGGTGCAGAATGGAAGACACCTCCTTTATTTAACAAGAGTTCTCTGAATGGCTCATCAGCCATGCCATGAAACTCCACTGTGAAATTTCCAGTCCAACAAAGTGAATTTATGCTAACACTCTCACATCTGCACTATTATTATTAATTATTGATGTTCTGTTCAGTTAGCAGCTGAAAGATAGCAGGCTACAAAATAGATCTGTTTTGTTTCTTGGTGTGTGATCATAAAGAGCAATGGGCAGCAACTCATGAACTAGAGGATAGCTCTGCCACATATACTCCTGGGAATTAAAACTGAAGTATGGGGATAGTGAAGCCAGACATCTCTTCTTGCCAGATGTAGATAGTAGCCAGGCATGATTTGCTAGTTTGTAACATTTTCCCAAATAAAAGATGTTGGTGGTTTCATATCAGACAGAACTGCCACATTTTTATGAGCAAGGAAAAAGTGCCTAGGAAAGGGGTGATGCAGCCTTCCTTACTACTGCCCAGCTTCAACAAGAAGAGAAGAAATCAGTCCCCAGAACTGCAGCCCTTATCTGTAGAGGATAACAAATACAGAGCAGGTGCAGCCACACTCATGATGTAGTTACCAGTCTGGAGCTGGTGGTAACAGAGAGGCTGCAATCCACGATGCTGCAATAAGTCATGTCCAGTTATGGCCACCAGCAGCTCTAATCAACTACCATGTGAACTGAAATGCAAAAAATGGCAGTTATTTAAGCCACTCACTAGGTCATTTAGGTCCAGTGGAAGTCAAGGGTGACTTAATCTTCCTGGTGAATTCCTGAAGCATATTACTGAGATTAGCTCCACTGAGGCGCTCCACTGAGGCATCAGTGAGCAGGACCTGGGTGAGTGATTGCCATCAACAACTTCACGACTGTGCTGCCTGATCTCAGATTTGAGGGAAAAGAAAGACATGGAGCACCCTGAGAGAATTCTCTCTGGGCAGTATTTATTCCCTTTTCTTATTAGACTCCCCAGTGGCAGCATTAATACGGTTTGATGCAGCTGAGGACAGCTGAATGAACATCCTGATACCAGGTGGCTGCCTAGTATTTAAGAAAACGGCACTTCTGTAGTGAAGGAAATTCAAGGAGGGTGTAGGACCTTCTGCAGAAGTGCTTAGTCCCACAGAAAAATGAATGAAAGGAGCAAGTGCGAGTAAGCTCCAACAGGACCAAGAACCACATATGGATAATCTCAGTTCCACAAGTGTGTTTCTTTCTATGGTTTAAGAACATAAAAATAGGAAAGAATGAAAAATGTCATGAAAACTTAACAGCTGTCTTTCCTGATTAACTGCTACAATACGTGAATATTTTTTTTGACAGTAAATCTACTGAAAACATTTTATCATGTGATTTGAACTTTTAAATCAAAGGTTTACTATTTTCAAGACAAAAAACACTTGGATAAGGATTTGCATAAATTTCCATGTGTAATATGCATATTTAAATTCAGAGTTTAGTAGAAAGAAAAATATAAGAAAATATCTTCATTAAAGCAATGTTTTCCAGGCTACTATGCTGTTTAAGCCTAACATCAGATATAGTATCAGGAAGAGCCTTTAAAAAAACAGGTGTATGTTCTCTTTTGTCACTGAGACTTTTCCAGGCAAACCTAAAGCCATGCATTTGGCAATGTCCACGATAAGAGAGGGTAATACATTACTTTACTTTACTTTCTGGCACATCCAAAATGTCAACCAACAAATAAATAGTTTGGATGACGTTTAATATTTTTTGTTAATCTGTCATGAGTGATCTGCTGGAAATTGCAGAAACTTGTAATTAAAAACACAAAACAATCTATTTGCATAGATACTCACCTCATAGATGCTTTTTTTTTTTTTTTTTTTGAAAACTCAGGTGCAGTATATGCTGCTCCCTAAATCTCTAGAGATATTACTTGCCCTCGAGTTTTAAATGTAGGGATATTCTTTTTTTGGATATGCTGGGAGAAACATTGTGGAAGTCTTTGAAGTGGGTCTGTGAAACTGGAAACCATGCAGGTGGTTTGAGCTAGCACCAGTTTAGTATTTGTGAGCAAAAGTTTAATGACAGACTTTTGAGGGAAAAGATAAGATGTCATCTCAGACAACTAAGTTTTCCATATGCAGTCAGGAATTCTGTACCAAACAATGGGTGAAAAATTGCTAAGCAAACTGCCCTGGATAGAGACTTTTGTTTAAATATTTCTAAATACATTTATTCCAGCAAGTATAGCTTTTTGATAAACGTCTTGGTACTATTTTGAGTAAGAAAAAAAATACTTTTATTTTAGAAAAAAATCTCTAATTTGCCACTAACATTAGTTGTTCTTACAGGAATAAAAACCAAAAAGAAAAAGTGAAGTGTATTTTAGTGTCATTTTCTGCACAATGAAAGTCCATTTCCAATAACGAACATTAAAAGGAAAAACCTTATATTTCGTGTAATTGCAACCACTAATAATATTTCAAATTGTAAAATGCATTTTTGTTTCCTGTATTTAAGTCTGCAAAGAATAGCAGTCCCCTTTCCCCTTATGTTGATCCATTGTGCAGAAGAATGACTTAGAACACATGAAAAAATATATCAAATTGTGATTCTTTTGAAATAATTAATCCTTAAATTTCACCCTCTTCCTTTCATAGAATACAATTTGTGCAATATTAGTGTTTCACTCTTTTGCTTTAAATAGGAGAATGACAAGAAATTACAAAAAAATTGTCCAACTTCTTGCACCTCAGTGGCTGAAAATAATAACTATGTCAAAAACCCAGGGAATCTGCTTAAATCTGCATCCATATCAAGCCCAAGTTAATACATTTAATATCAGCATGCTCCATCAGAATATTTTTCCAGTTTACTCTAAGCTGCATTGCTGTGTGAAGTCTGCTGTCAGCTGCACAGCAGACTCTCAGTTCGTGTGTGGATCACCAGTGGACACGATGCAGCTAATGTCCAGACAGAGGCCTGGGGCCAGAACTCCTGAGGATGCACACAAGGAATGGCATACATCGCCTGTGGCTGTGCTCGGTGCAGCAGAACCACACAAATTGTGCTGCATGTCAGACCACATGTTCTGGCAAAGAGAGATGGAGGCTAAATTTGCCTAGAAGCACTTTCCAGATTTGTTCCCTGCTATACAGCAAATAATGAATTTTTCTTAAATGATAGAACTAAGTTCAATATTGAGAGGTAAAAGAAAAATAGCCTGTCTGTAGATCAAGCATGTGCCAAGCATGAATATTAGACTGACATTTTAGAGGTGGAAGCAAATAGAAGGTATCCTTTAGAACATATGACCTTTAGAAGTGCATGTAGCAGTGCTGACATTAACTTAATGGGCTTAAATTGCTCTGAGGACTTGCATTCCCTCATTAACATGCTAATGTATTTTCCAATTTTATTTTTTCTCTTAATGACAATTCAAAAAATGCCATCATGTCTCTTATTACAAGAGAGACATGACAGAACACAGGAACCACAATTTCTAGTGCACTGTAGCCATAGCTGCTAGCTTCTAGTTCACTTTAGGTGCTAAAAAGAAAGAAAAAGCTAATAGTTTGAAAAAATGGAACAATTTTTTTTTCCACAATGTTGTCCATAATGACAGCTAGTACTGGCATATCCAGTAAATGCAGGTGCTAAATGCCATGTTGTAGTGAATTCTCATATTTTTAAAGATGTAATTCTGAATGTTATCTTGACTTGATAGTAGCGTGGTCTGCTTTAAAACAATCTCAAATTAAAAAGGCTAACAAATGTAAATGCTACAGGTGGTAGTAGAAAAGAGGAATGAATGTAACCGCTGTGACGTTATAACTGGACTAAAACAAATATGCATTGAAGTGGCATGGAGCCACTCTCAACATTCACTTATTTCCTCCTCTGATTTAATAAGATGGAATTTTTAAAGAAAATCAGATTCAACTAGACCAATTAATTGAAAAGTGTGGATGCCGTCTAAAGAATTTAGCTAAATGGGATGTTTTGGTTATTCCCTGTTTGGTTTATTCCCTGTTTGGTTATTCCCTGTTTGGTTATTCCCTAATTTAGACCTCAACCAGGCAGAAGGTGATGTCCTACAAGTGGTACCTATTCACAGGAAACAAATCTGTTCTCCAAATCCGCATCTTTTTAGGGTGGCATGACCCACATGCATCAAACTACTGCAAGGTACACACCTTGCACTTGCAGCATTAGCTGCATTTCTGAACGAAAAAGCCTCCTGGAGAAGGCAGCCTCAAAATCTGAGCAGAGCTCCCTAAGAGATCTGAGTCAAAGCATGTTTGATTTGCTGTTTCTGCTAGCAGCCAGATTTTCAGCACACATTCACTCTCCCTGAATAAAAACAGAAACTGTTGGTCCTTGCGAACTTCTGAAAATCTGTATCTATGAAGAATACTGTTCAGTGCTGTGACTACTGCCATTGGCATTTTCTTCAGAAGGAACACATTCTCAGACTGACCTGAAATTGAAGAGAAATACTCTTCAATTATTTTAACAAAGTTCTTAAACACTTAGACTAACTGCTGATGAAGTCTATAGATGATACAAAAAACATAGAAATGGTAAAAAATCATTAACGACCTGTTAATTTTGTAGAGCAGTCTTAACTGTGTGCCAAGCTAGGCTCATTTAAACAGCATCTGTTTTAGCATATGTGAAACCGTACCGGTTACATATCTATTCAGAGAACACAGGTTAGTTGAACATACCCTAGAAGGCAGCAATTCTGAAGTGACTGAACAATTACATGAACACTGGCAGTGTATTCTTAGCATCATCCTCTGGATAAGACGGAGGGCAATAAATCACTGAGTGTACATACAGCAGAACTATCAGAAATACCAACTCACAATTTCTCATGCCAGATTTTTTGAATCTCAAAAAAAATCTCTACTTAAGTTACAACTTTTGTTGTTACTGTCATTTGCAGTCTTTAAGGTTTTCTTATTTTAATTAAGGAAGGTAAGAAATGAATGTTTCATGAAGCGTCTGCAGTACAGTTGAAATTTATTGGACCTTCAAGTCATTTAGCTGCTTTTAGGCAAAATCCTTTCTCAGTCTCACAGACTGGTAGACAAATGCTTGACTACTATACTGTTGCATATATTGATGCTAATAGTCTTAGATAAAATAACAGATACTGATTATTTTTTTTTTTTAATAATTTAAAATCGTCAAATTAGACACAGAATTTCTCACAGCTGAATAGATTCATGCTGACCTAGGCATGGCATCTAGAAATACAACTATCCATCTGTTGTTACAAAGCAGAAATGTCAGCTAAACTTCAGACTGAAAAAAATGCCTTTCAATATGAGTACAACCACTTTGAACTAACTGCTTTTAAAGAATCACTTCAACACACATTTTAAACCAAACTCCTTTACCCAAATCTAAAAGACACCTGTAGCTTCATTGTCCTGACTGCAGTGCAGTTTCTAGATCAAGCCTTGAAGCTGATGTGATTTGAGCTTGGATTTGGCACACTGTGCACATAAATGAAATGGCACCACTGCCTTCAGAGGCACATTTATCACTGTCTTGGCTTTGTTAGTGGAGAGGGCTACAGCAGCAGCTTCTGCAAGAGACTGCTAGAAGTTTCTCCTTTGTCCGGTGGAATCGGCCGGGCCTAGGGTGGACCCACTGCTGGCCAAGGCCAAACCGATTGGTAGCAGGATGTTCCCTGACAATGCCTCTGTGATAACATATTTAAGAGGGGGAAAAATAATTAAGAAGTGAAGAAGCTGAAGTGGGGGCAGAGAGGGGGAGGTGCGAGCCTCGTGGGCCTTGCAGCCCTCACCCTCTGGCCTCCTGCCAGGCAGCCGACTGGGCCTGACTCAGCCCAGCCTGGCTGCAAGAAGTGGAGAGGAGAGGAGATGTGAAGAGAACCTGAGAGGTGTCCGCCTAAGCCCATTGTGAAGAATTTCTGGTGAGAGGAACGGCTGCAGACACCCTGCTCAGTGAAGAAGGAGGGGGAGCAGTAATGCTGCTCCTGGCAGAGATTCCCCTGCAGCCCGTGGTGCAGCCCATGGTGAGGCCGGCTGTGCCCCTGCAGCCCATGGAGGCCCATGGAGGAGCAGAGATCCCCCTGCAGCGCGGGGAGGACCCCACGCCGGGGCAGGCGGATGCCTGAAGGAGGCTGTGGCCTGTGGAAGGCCTGCTGGGGCAGTCGTTCCGGAGGGACTGCGCTCTGTGGAAAAATGTCCCACGCTGGAGCAGTTCATGAAGGACTGTACCCCATGGGAAGGACCCCACACTGGAGCAGGGGAGGAATGTGAGGAGTTCTTCCCCCAACGACAAAGCAGTGGCGTGAAACAACGTGTGATGAACTGACCATAACCCCCATTCCCTCTTCCCCCCTCTGCTGCTCGGGGAGGGGAGGGAGGTACAGATAATTAAAATTAAATTAAGCCCAGGAAGAGAGAGGGGTCGGGGTAGTTACTTTGTTCTCTTTCTCATTATCCTGCTTTGGTTTTACTAATAATAAGAAATAAGTAGTTTTCCCCAAGTCAAGTCTGTTTTGCTTTTAACAGTAACTTCAAGGACCTCTGCATGTCCTTATGTCAAACCTTGAGCCTTTTTGTTAAATAATCTCTTCCCATTCCCTCACATGTTGGGAGGGAGTGAGTGAGAGACTGTGTAGCTTGGTCCCAAGTGGTGCTAAACTACAACAATCACAGAGAAAAGCATTTTAAGCCAGGGAGGCTTAAAACCTCCTGCACCCTCCCCCATTTGTGATATCTTTCACAAATGCACAGACACATGTGCATAGCCATGCTTGCTTTTCTGCAGTGTTGGTAACTGCACATTTTCTTTAACTTCTCCCACATTCAGAAGCAAGCTGTAGTTTTGTAATTACTATCAATGTTAGAGCATAGGCTAATCAAAATCAATTATCAGCTGTGAGATGGGAGGAATAAAATAGAGGAAGAACTAGCAGGGCAGCAACTGGACTCTTGAAGTTAAAAATAAATAAACAAGCAAATCTATGTCTCCTACTGACAAGTGAGGCATTCTATCTCTCTGTCATCTGTTTCATCATGCAGATGACTGCTCAGTAGCTCTTGGCCCATAATAATGCAATCCCTCCTGTCCACTAAATTTCTATAGTAGCTGCCAACTGTTGTACAGCTTCTAGATAAAAATTATGGAAAAATAATATTTCACAAACCTATTTAAGAACTCCAAAGCTTTTAAATATTTTCTTGTTTCATTTTACAGGGACTTTTTTTTTTAATTACTATGAAGCCTTGTTACTTTTCACCAGGAGACAAAGTGTGCCAACCATTACAGATCTAGGAGGCTGGAAAACAAACAGGTGGGAAAATTAATAAGTACTCATATTTACACGTGCTATAAAGAAACCTTTGTGTCAGAGAAAGCTAGATAATACATGTCATGCCATCTGGTTTGCCCAGAGATGGGGCAATGAGATTTGCAAATTACAGCTGGTCCTAGACTGCCATTATCACCAAGTTAACCCAGTGCTTGAACAGAATCAGCCCATGGACAAACAACAGCAGAGGCAAAGCTAGAAAGTGCTTCAGCTGGCAGGCCCAGGAAGCAATGGGGCTGGCAGCCACAACTGCAGGGTCAGCTGGGAGGGTGGGTGTACTCCTTGGTTCCCCATTTTTGCTAAATGTTCAGAGCAGCATCTGTGAATAACACTTTCAGCTACCTCCTGTTCGGTAGGAGGTTGTCCCTCATGCTGTTGAACAGAGCAGTACTCACAAATGTGTAATAGCAAGCACTTAGCATTATCCTACAGCTTGTACAAAATGGGCAGAACATCCTTTCTGCATAACAAGTCACAGAGAGAAAATGAGTCCTCCCCTTTGAGTATGGAGCAGAGACTCCGCTCAGATACATTTAGTTGTCCAAAAGCTAGTTGTCGTTTATACTAGTTACGTAAGCTTATTGATTCTTTAGGAAATGGAAAGAGATGCTCCTAAGAGCAATTTGGTGTAGACTCATACAGATAACTTCTGGAGAGGAGAAGGTGGGACACTCTGGAGTTGCCCCTTTCCCCTGGAGAAGTGTGAATAAATAGAACCCTAGTGCTTACATAGGAAATGTTAGGTAACCCAAGATCCCATTTCTTGTAGAGCAGAATCAAGCTAAGGTTCTCAGTTCTTATTTTCAGAGTGGCGAATGACCAGGCTCAGCATATACAGACCAAGAAAAACTCCAGTTGTAGAGAGGGAAGGTGCTCCATGGGCTCAGTGACATTTTGTACCACAATAACAAGCAGAAAAGTGTGAAAGAGAGTTTTTTTCTTGGAGAGTCTGAGGCTGGGCAACAATTCCAGTTAGAAATGGGCATCACAGCATCACAGCCCTTTACTTTAAGGGTGAAACATGTTTCTGACTTTGCCTGTCCTGAAAGAAGTACACAGTAGTGCATATCTTTGAAATAAATTTTTAAAAGGCCAAGAAACATACTGAACAAATCACATAAACTACGAACAAAGTTGTCTGTCAAACACAGTTCACCCATGGGAACAGCATGCAAGAGAGCGCATGAAGCACGCATGACAAATGCCATTCATATCATTCAGAGCACTGCTAGGAGGCTCTTAGATATTAAAATAACTTGTAAAGGAAGAGATCACTGAGATTAACTCTAGCTTTCCTTCTGGGTCGGCTTTACTTCAAAAAGCCTTAGATTGTCTGGATCCTGACTGACTCAGGTCTGATTAAAATGACAGACTTTTATGGAGACATCTTGACATTCACATAATACAAGGTAATACAAGTCCTGGCCATTTTAGGTTCTGCTATTCAGATGAAGTTTGCTCATCATTTTTACACCTGAGGCACAAGACTGACAGCAAACATATAACCACCTGTGGTTAAAAGCAACATGATGAAAAATTAAATTAAAAGACAACCCCTACACATGGTATCTCATTTTTTCTGTGCAATATGGAAAAATTCTCTGGTATGTTAGGAGTTACTCTCCACACTAGCATGTTGCTGGTTTTAGTAGTATGAATAATGCACACTAACCAAAATAACAGAAAACACAATGGTTACAATTAATTATATGCAACACATTTTAAAGTATACATTGTCTTTCCAGAAAAAAAACCCCACTGTATATTTGGGCATAGGAATGCTTGGGCACTGTATTTGGAAATAAGTTTTCCAAAATTATTTACACTGTTACAGAAGGTGAGTGACATCAAATATTCTCTGTGCTATTTAGTATGAATTCCAAGTTTCACTTACCAATCCTGCACAGCATTGAAAGATTCTTCATTTGTGATGTCATACATTAAAATGAAACCCATTGCACCCCGGTAGTAAGCCGTGGTAATTGTTCTGTATCTCTCCTGACCTGCTGTGTCCTGAAACAATAAGAAACAAAATTTCTATTTGTTGCAAATAAATTGAGAAATTACTTTTTTTTTTTATTAGGAAGAAAATTCTGACAACAGTTATTGTACAACTCTGCAATCCTATTCATAAAACTCATCAGGAGGATAAAATTGAGAATAACAGGAAAAAGAGGATCATAATAGGAGAGACACATCCATTCTGTCATGAGGTGAGAGTGGAGAGAAGCAGAAAGGCATGGCCCTCTGTCAGCTCATATATCCTGAGTCGTTCACTGATTCATGCACTCAGCCTGAGAGCTGGATAAGAACCTTGTCTCCTGCTCCTGCCTTGTACCTTCCCAGTTTGACAGAGGGGACAGGTAAAATCTCATGTCCTGGATAAAATGCTGGGACAAAAGAGCATCCATAAGATCTTCATTATAAGATCAAGATGGTTTCTGAAGTCTGGAAACATCCTGACCAAAAAGGCCATGTCTAATCATTCTGTTCTTGTGATTTTAAGCCATTGGTGCTCATGTCAACTTCAGCACCAATACAGATCTGTGTTGACACAATAAAAGCTGGAGGGTAGTGCTTTTAAAATAAGGACAATATCTGACAAAAAAAAAAAAAGAAAGTTTGCTAGCAGTCCCTTACCTCAAACCAGTTTTTTCCCTCATTCTCTGTATCTCATTCAATTGCCTTTAAAATAAGAAATGTACATCTTCCTTTCTCCTACTGCACACTTTGCTTATTTCCATTAAAAGTTTTCAGGGCAGGGACTACCTGTTACTACATTTATATGCAACATCTAGCATAAACATCCCTGTCTGTACTAAGAGACAACAGCAAAGTGGGACTCCTTCTTTACACATATATCATAAGTTCATTTCATAAACTAATGAAGTAAAAAAAGGAGAGTCTGCATACATCAGAAACCACTTATAGAATAAGAAACATAAGATAGTTACTGAAACCAAACAAGGTCTTAGGTAAAATATATGGATTCTGTTCATTCTGGATTACATCAGCTACTGCTTGGGTGTAGTTTCAGTGATCCAAGAAGGAAAGCTAATGCAGAAGTTAGACTCTAACAGGTCTCATGGGAGGTTAGGTTATGCCTTTTCGAGAAAGGTCAGACAGACCTAATCTAGTTCTGCTTATATTCAGAGTTGGCTAAGTCTATATGAACTGTGGTCCTGAGGTTGCATGGCTGCATTAGCAGAACTGGTCCCAAATTTTCTAGTGGTATTACTGAATATTAAAGTATTAAGACTCTTGCACTAAGCCTGTGCATATTCTAATAGAATCATAGAATGGTTAGAGTTGGAAGGGACCTTCAAAGGTCATCTAGTCCAACCCCCCTGCAAGGAACAGGGACATCCCCAACTAGATCAGAGGTCAGTTCTTTCTCAGTAGGTCAGTCTGTTCATAAGATGAAAGTAAAATTGAAATGTTGAGTAAAATAATTTATTAGCAGAAGAAATGTCACCTGTCATTATTTAAAACCATTTTTTGTATTTCTTTTATGCAATAAGGTTACTCTTACATGTTTTGCTGGCTTCATTTATTTGATTTGATATTAGAGAAAACAGCTGGGAGGAACAGAAGGAAAATACGGCCTATAGCAAGCACACAGCCTTTCTGTAGAGAAGAGATACGTTTTGTCAGTGTCTGTCTGCTTGTTTGTCAGTCAGAGACATATATGGTTGGAAATACAATGGTACGACAAGCAGGAGCCCACTGCTACTGAAGCAAATCTTATTTTGCTGCGGGTGATTTAAACTGAAGCCTGTCTGCAGATAAGAGTGAACAGCCCTAGCAATAAAGCCAGAAGTCAGTGAGGCTTCCTATCTAAGACACCAACCATTTTCTGTGCAGTGTTAAATGTAGCTAGTGTGGGCCTAGGCACAGAGAATAAAAAATTATCGTAAAAGAAGACAAATCAAGATAAAAGTTCTTAAATAATTTTACACAAAGGGAGATGAAGCTGCAAATGAAGATCCAAACACTGACTGACTTTGGGATAGGAGATGCTCTTCTGAACCTAGGTATTTGATTTGGGTCAATGTGGGAAGGAACCAGATATTTGGGGTTCTCAACATAGGCATCTAATATGTGCCTGTAACTAATGCTATGTTAATGTGATGATAAAACAGATTTTCTAAACTGGTGTTTCAGTACATGGCACAGATGGACAACCATGAATAAAGTGGAGTTTATTAGTTTCAAACATCAATAATAACATTCCAGTTGGTATTATTTTCTATTCACTTACTATAAAAAGCAACCAAAATTATAATTGGCTTAATGTACAAATTATGCAGTAGAGTGTTTATGATCATGTAAGAAATGAACACAAATATCAGTAACTGATGTTGTCAAAACTTTTGTTCTCCACACATTATAAGCATTTCCTTTGTACTCCGACTGGAATATATTCATAAATGCCCTAAATACAGCTCCTTTTTTTATGATTGTTAAGGAACTCAAATATCAGGAGAAATAGCACATTAGAAACAGCAAATACTTCAATATTGACTATTATACTTTATTATAATGATTTAATTTAGTTGAAACAGATAATGCAACAATGTAACTGGCCTTTCTCTCTGTTTATTAGCTTTTATTCTTATGGAAGAACTGAGCAGAAAAGAACTAATTTCTATATTTCATCTTATTTATATCTGTAAATCACTATGATTTTATCCTCAGGTACTGTTATGTACTTGTACTGGAAGAAAACCTTTTCCAAATCAGGTACGGTTACTGGCTGCTGTTATGTTATCTTAGTCTTTTTTGCAAGACCGTGGAATTAATATGATGACCATCTTTTTAGGTTTAAATTCTGAAATATAACATCTGTATTTTGCACTGATTGATGATTATTTCTGAGCAAACTAAATAAAATAAGCCTGAGGAAGACTAAAATTTGACTTATTACTGAATGGCATTTGAACCAAAGCAGTTCATTTCCATCTTTGATGGGCAGAAAACAAGACACATAAATTGTCTTGCAGGCCTTTTCATTCATGTAGATAATGTCTGTTAAGGACAACTGACTGTTCATTAAAGAAGCAGAGTGGAAAAGCAACAGTTGAGTGAGTGACAGTGAGGGAATGCTTTATGAAAAGTTCCATGCACAGAAGACAAAAAGAGGTATTTTACAAATCTTAGTCAAAACAAAACAAAAAGGGTCTCAGCAGCTGCAAGAAATATTTTCAAATACTATATTCACTTTCATAAATTCTGGTTTTAACAAAGTTCCCATAATTCCAATAGCTTCTGGTTAGGTGAGTCTATCTTAGGGAATAATTTTTAATAGGCACCAGGTTTTACATATTAAATCTCAGAATGATAAGGTTTAGTGGACATGGTATTTTAGAAATTATGCAGTTTCTGATCACTGTGTACAGCATGCTTGCTAACAGCCCATGGTCCTGAGTATCTGGAAGACTCTGCGTAGTTTGGCCTTGTGTGCTCTGACATTTCTAGTATGTTTTGGTTTGGGTTTTTTCTTCTTAATTAATTTTTTCACCTATAATTGATACTTGCAAACATTTTTATGCTCTGGATCCTCATATATATATATAATTTCTTATTACAAAAACTCATTGCTTTTTGCCAGAAATTTCATAGCTAAAAGGACCAGTAAAGCTTTTCTATCAGTAAAGATCTTGAATAGGGCCTGTATATCTATCGGCAGTGAAAGAGGAATGGTAGGGGCATAGACTGAGTACAAAATATCTGTTTCTGGCTCAGGGTGAAGATAGCAATCTAATCTAGAACGTATTTAGCCAGCTTTCCTTTATCATATATGTATCAAATAATATAGAGATAGATCATTCTAGATTGCCTTGGCTGTTCATTTGAGTTAAATTTAAAGCTGTGAATTTGACAGTACAATAAAGATTAAAGTAAAGATATATGTTAGTTATTTTTACAGTAACCACATGAATCAGCTTTTTTGTCCTATGCTTCTCCTTTGAAACAACCCTTTAATAAAGTTAGGGGAAATTTCCTACAGATTCTCACTATTGCAGTGTAACTGCCATACCACTGAAGGCCCCAGTGTCTGGGGAGTGCACCAGCTGCTGACAACAATGCTCCCAGAGGAATGGAGAGATATAATGTAATAGCCACCTGTGCAAATAGAAACACTTAGGAATAGCAAGCTATCTGGTTCAAGAAGAACCTGTATTCCTCATGAAGTTAAGAGTTTATGGGGCTGAGAAGTCTCAAAATACAAAACAGAGAAACCAAGGTTCTGACAGTAATTTTGAAAATAATAACTATTTAGGTTTGCAAGGTACCATTAGCTGAGTTAACTTAGCAGAAGTAAATCCCCCTTACTATAAAGTCCTGCTAGACTTCATTCAGAATGTGCCACATCAGCTTAAATTATACCAACATTTTAGAGCAATATGTTAAGTCAGGCCCTTGTATTCATTTGCTGAATATGTGCCCTCCCACCCCTTGCCTAGCACTGCACTGACAGGAGCAATACTTTATGTAAATAGCTTCCAAGTGGAGTTGCTTATTATTAATGCAGACAGTTTTGAAGGTGAAAGCAAACAGCATTTGTCAGCAAGAACTTCTAATGAGCCTGTCATGAAGGAATTCAGTTTGCAAAACACAAACTTAGCTTGTAGCACACTTGAGTGACTCTGTGCCTTTGCTTTTCTGTCCTGTAGGCTAAACATAAAAATATCTTTTTAGATCTACTTCCCCACATTACGAATTTTACTCATATCACAATACAGCTTGTGTTATGTGCCAAAAGGAGGATTTCTTGGATGGCAATTATATCTCTGCTGCACATCCACAATATATGAAGGCAAGGCGAACAGAAAGATAAAATTAGAAATGTGAATTGGGTGAATTCTTACTTTGCAGATCAAAATTTTCTGTTAAGGTAAACACAATTGGCACAGCAATCAAGAACTGCTGCTCTTTTATGAGTTTCATGTTTCTTTCCTGCTTTTGCTTCCCAAAGGTTATTTATATACTTTATCAAAGAGACTCTATATTTCTTTAATTTCTCCTGTTGATATATAAAAGGACTCAAGGCAGTAAGTGAATGAAAATCTAAACTAGCTCTTTTCAGAGCAGCACAAAAGATGTCTCTGATCTTCCCTCAGGGATCTCTGAGATCTCAGGGAAGAAAAGATGAAAAGAAACGTATGACAAAAAAAAAAAAAAACCAGTAAGAGGGCTGTGGCAGGGAAGGGCAAGTGGCAACCTCTGCAAAAATCCTCTTGAGATGGGGGCCAGACAGGGGTAAACCCACCTGGTCTGCTGCTAGCCACCCAGGAAGTGCAGCTGTGGGTTTGTATCAGAAGAAACTGGACAGGGCACAAAGAAAAAGGACAGGGAGAAAAGCTGTTGGAGCAGGAGGAGCTGACTATCCTGGGAGCACGTTTTTTTCAACAAACAGCACTTCCAACAGAAAGCGTTAGGCACATGGAAACACAGACATATGAACATTTACAGCTAGGAATGGAAAACATGGTACAAACCAGTTGCTTTAACTAATGTATGCACAAAAGATGTACACTGCATATCGCCAGCTCAGTCTTTGCTTACGTACCTGTCTCCTATCAGCAGCTCTTTCCAGACTTCTCATGGCTTAAATTTTCCTGGAATTCTGTATTTTGTATACATAAATATGTGTATATATATATCTGTGTGTGTGTGTATTGGTGCATATGTTTGTAGAAATATATATATATATGTATAAAAAAAAACATTTGGAGCATGAAAACCCAGCTACTCAGCTTGACAGTACACGTCTGCTAGACCTATATGCTAGTCCTTAGAAGTCACCCTAAAATCACAGCTGACAGTTCATTCATCATACAGGAGGGATGTGGGAGCTGGATATAGTTGGGGCCAGAGCAATGGGGAGAGGTATTTTTCCAAATGTGGCTAGTAAAATTGGGTCTGGGAGGGCTGTCCTGGCAGGCAGAAGGTGATGCTGAGCTTGTGCTAATGATAGTTTGGCTCCTAGAAAGTCTGGGGTTGTGAAAGTACTTTACTGCCAGATTTGCTTTCTCTCACTCCATCTATGCAGCTGGTGACTGCCTGAAGCTGATTTCCTTTTAAATATTCTATTTTTCTCCTTTCCTTTTCTTTCTTCTCTCTCCTTGTTTACTTTTAAGATTTGCATAAAATATTAATTCTCTGCAGTTCAGCTACCGTGCCTTTCTAAAGCACTCAGTTTAGAAAGGTCATGGTATAACTGCCTCCTTTCTAGCACAGCGTAGCTTGATCTCAGCTGCCATTGGTTCTGGACACAAGTTTTGAGCACCACTGCCATTTCAGTGCATGCCTCCCTCTTTCCCTGTCTTCACTTTGGTTGTGGACTGTCCTGCTCTGTTGGAGGGGAGGATCAATTCCTCTTGTCTTTCTTCCTCATCTTTGGACATACTTTATAAAGCACCTGTCAGATCAGTAGGACCTGGCACTCTCTTCAAAAGTAAAACAGATTGAAGTACCACTTCATACTTTAATCAACCTTCCTGTTAGGTCTTAAGAAGGATTTCTCTTTCTGGAAAGGCTCAGGTTTGGCTTTCAAGATCTTTTTTTTTTTTTCTTTTTTATGAAAAGTGTTACAGAATAAAACATTAAGTACAGCTGCCAAAAATGTATAGTGGAAATAATGAATTTACAAAATCTAATTTGTACTTCATGTAATAATGCAAGTATTTTTTTAATGAATAAAATTAAAAGGCAAATTAATATTGGAGACCAGCTTGTGTCTTTCCTCATGAAAACTACAGCTAGGGAAAAATCAGTTGAATAACTTTATATTTGTATGATTTTCAAATACTTGTAAATCAAACTGTAAAAATTTCCTTATATTTTTTCAGAAAAAGAAAGAGAGCTGTTCTGAAAAAAAAAGTAGTTATATACAAACAAAACCAGCAAAGCTGTGATAAGGATCAATGTTCTACAGTCAGCTATTACCATACAGAAATCAGCACTGGAAAAAGATGTGATATGCTTAGTTTTGTCATATTTTGTTTTTAAACCTCCTGCTCCCAGTGCCCTGTGATTGTACAGTAACAGCAACTTTTTAAAATTTTTTTTAATCTTTGTAGCCAGAGACCAAAAATGTGTACCAGTGCATAATGGAAAAACAAAAAGCATTTAATATGGACTGAAATTACTGTATTAAGAATAAAACTTTTACTAAAACTAAAGTAATAATAGAATGGTAACATCTGGCACTGAATTCTGGCAAAGCTTGAGAGGATCAGATCAACCTGCTTTTGAGTGAAAGGGACACAAAGAAATGTTAGATCTGTAATAAGATTATAAGGAATGGTAATTTTAGAAACCTGACACTCAAATCTTCGGACTTGACAGAAAGTCTCCTTAAGCTCCACGAGTGTACTTGGTAATTTAGACAGTAAATAAACAGTGGTTGTCATACTTACAGTGGGATGAGGAAAGGTTGTAACAAAGTCAATCCTGATGCTGTGAGACTTACGTCTTTTAGGAAAATAAGAAGCAGAGATGTTTCGCCCATAAACAACACAGGCACTAAACAGTCCTTCAGTCCTTGTCTCACATGGCTTTGGTTACTGTTACAGGTATTTGCAACTTGGCAGTGTTTCAGACTGGCTCTTCCATCCACAAAGCACTTGGTAGCCTAAAAATAGGTATGGTTTTGCCTTATGATAAATGTGGTGGGTTTTTTTTTGTTTGTTGGGGTATTTTTAGGGGTGGGGCGTGGTTTTGCTTTAGAATCATAGAACAGTTTGGGTTGGAAGGGACCTGTAGAGGTCATCTAGTTCAATGCCGTACGAGGAGCAGGGACATCCCCAACCAGATCAGGTTGCTCCAACCTGGCCTTGAATGGTTCCAGAGACGGGGCATCCACCACCTCTATGGGCAACCCCTTCCACTGTCCCACCACCCTCATTGTAAAACGTTTTTCCTTATATTAAGTCTGAACCTACGTCCCTCTGTTTTAAAACCACTACCCCTTGTCCTATCACAACAGGCCCTGCTGAAGAATTTCTCCTTGTCTTTCATGTAGGCTCCCTTTAAGTATTGAAAGGCTGCAATAAGGTCTCCTTGGAGCCTTTCCTTCTCCAAGTTTTGGGTTTTTTTTTTTTTTTGGTTTTGGCAAGGTTTTTTCACAGCAGTACATCTTTGTCTGATCTTCCATAACTTTTAAAGGCATTTGCCTTTCATTTAGCAGAGATAGGGAAAGTCACTGAGCTATAATATAAGTTCAGAGACTTAGAGTCAAGCTGATTATTATCACATAAACAGAGAACGGCATCAAGGTATATTGGAATGCCAGAGTACCTTCCTCTTCCCATTTCTGTACTTTGATTATATTCTTATAAAACTTTTGGATTAACTACTTCTCTCTAGAACTTTTTATTCATAAAATAAGAATAATAAGTTTTCAACTTTCTCTCTCCCATGTCATTCTATTCTGTGTCTTGAAGACAGCTTTATCTATTAATGTTTATTACTCAGATTTAATTAACTTGCCCTTATTATTCGGGGTGAGCTCGGATTCATGGATAGAGAAAAGTTTGACCAGCTGTTTTGATAATAGCTCTGTGTTAGTGGCTCATTGCACTGAACAAATTTGCATAATAGTGTCATCGTGTTACCACGTTATGCAAATCCTTGTCCACGAATTAGCTAACAGTACCTCTTAGCTATTGAGAGCTATGAACATAATTCTTTCCTCATGACAACACTGAGCTTAGCACATTTTTGTTCTGGGCCTTTTTTAGAAATACAGTTTTGTAACTCTTGAGCTCCAAGAGAAAAATGAATTATTGGTACAAAGGACCTTTTAAAGCCATAAGCCAAGCAGTCTTGCCAGAAACTCTCTCTCCACCTCTGCTTTTCCATGTGATAAACCCCTGTGTTTAAATCTACAGTGAAGTTTCTCTCATTTGGAACAAATTACAGGAATGTTCCTATTAAATATTAATAACCTTCCAAACTTCCCAGGAGTAAAAGCACACATTTTTGTGCAGAATATTAAGTTTACAAAACACATTTAAAGGCTCATTAGAATTACTACCAACTTAAGCTTTTTACACAAAAATGTTTTAAATCTCAATTACCTATAAAAAGGAAAAGAGGCAATCTGCAACACAGAACAAACCGCATTTTACCTATTTTAAGCAAGAAACTATAAATGCAATATTTCTGGAAGAGTTCAGCCATGGCTGACGTTCAATCCCATTCAGAACTTCCATCGGAGCTGGTAAAAGGCACAGCTTAGTGCTGTAGAAAACCTGCAGAATAAAAGCACTGGACTACAGTGTGGTCTGTGCTAAAACAGTTTCCTCCTGCCTTGGCAACGTAGTACTGATTTAGAGCTGTCTGGAAGATTCCTTGTGCAGTGATCTGTAGGTAACTTCTGTATCCTCTTTCTGTGACTGTGGCAGACATTGCCTTCTGGGGCAGACATCAAAGATACCTAAACAAATTCTGGTAGCTCTTTGTTATTATACCTTAGGCAGATATTTTAACATTCTGAGGCTTAGCTGAAAAAGCACCTGGTGAGAACTTCACCAGTGGTGTATGTAAGGTGCAGAATGCCATCATCTTTCCTCCACCAGAAACGCAGCCCCTTGATGCCTTTCAGGGAGCTGTTCCCTCCCCGGACACAGAACTATTGAGAGCTGTGCTTGCAGGACAGTGTCCACCAAACTCTCCTTTCTTCCACTCTAACTCCTTTGCCCTCCAACAGTCTGTCATCACCAAACACTCCCTTAATATGCGACTGTGGGTGAGATGTTTGAGTTCCCTGTAGTCTTAGCTTTTTCTTTTTCTTGGGTCTGATCATAGTAATTAATAATTTAGATTTGCAAGGATGGGTATTATACAGCGTGGCCAGCTGGCCAGAATCATTAAAGAACACCATGTTCCAGGTCAGTTCTTCTGTCATCTTCAACACATTCAGATGAACCTGTACAAAATGTTTCTGTGTTAGAGGGAAAGATGGAGAAAGAATAGGTGGCACAGGACAGATTATGTTAGCCATCAGATGCTGGAAGGATTTTTCACAGCATGGGAGTTCATTGCTGCATCCAGACAGCTTGTGACACAAAGGTGATTCATGAAAGACCAAGAATCTGGCTCCAAGGCTTTTAGACTTTGAATGACTTCTGTAGTCCTTTCAAAGCTGATCTTTATTTAACAACTCTTACAAGACCCTGGAAAATATATTTTTTTTCTGTTTTTTAATTGTTTTAGTTTCCTTGTGGAAAAATTAAGACGACAAATCCTCTATAACAAAAAGATACCTTTGTCATCAATCTGCTGCTAGAATTATCTACACTTAGATCAGATTTGTCTATTGATCTGGGGAATCCTTAAATTGTATTGATGTCACCAGGAAAAAAAAAGCCTCATCAAAACAAGATGTCATTCTTGTATGCACCATAAGCACTGCTAGAATCTCTTCACAAAGGAAAGAAATGTTAAAGATGCTAAATAGAAACAACAATATAATCTACAATATGATTTGGGGTGGGTTTTTTGTCTGGAAAATTCATTAATTAAACTAAAAGCCTGTGTGTTCTCTTGCTTGTCAGTAAATATTCTGCACTATGTCTGCATATCAAAAGGCTATACCTAGAACACTTCTCTAATGTCCTGGTATTTGATGAGAGAAATGTAATTTAAGAGAGCACAGGTTATTCTGACAAGGAAATATTTATTTACCCTGAAAACGTCTCAGCAGCTGATAAAGTTTAAGACACATCAACCAATCATGACCTTTATGTTATTTTAGTTGTAAGACTGTAAATTGTTAAAGAGAGAGTTGTAAAAAGAAGTTAAATGTCAGGTGTGATTAATCTATGAATCTTACAGTATTTCAAGTACAATATCCTTATCCTCACATTCACTTCTTGGGAAGTTCTGGCATAAAGTGGCATAATTAAATTAAGATTTCAGCTAAATTGCTGTTTAATTTGGCCCCTGATCTCTCTTCTTTTTTAGGTCAGAGTGGTTGGGAGCTAAGTGTTTAGCATATGTATAATCACATTTAGCAACTTTAATGACTTCTTTGTAATTTTGCGTCAAACTTTTGAGAAAAAACACATTCTTGCCAGAAAGCATAATTGCCAGATCTATGGAATAGAATAGAATACAGTAGAGTAGAATAGAATAGACTAGAATAGAATATTTCAGTTGTAAGGAACCTACAAGGGATCATCTAGTCCAATTGTCTGACCACTTCAGGGCTGACCAAAAGCTAAAGCATGTGGTTCAGGGCATTGTCCAAATGCCTCTTAAACACTGACAGTCTTGGGGCATTGACCACCTCTCTAGGAAGCCTGATCCAGTGTTTGACCACCCTCTCAGTAAATAAATGTTTCCTAATGTCCAGACTAAACCTCCCCTGGCAGAGCTTTGAACCATTCCCACGCATCCTATCACTGGGTACCAGTGAGAAGAGATCAGCACCTCCCTCTCCACTTCCCCTCCTCAGAAATCCGTAGAGAGCAATGAGGTCGCCCCTCAGCCTCCTCCTCTCCAAACAAGACAAACCCAGAGTCCTCAGGACATGCCTGCCAGCCTTTCACCAGATTTGTTGCCCTCCTCTGGACACATTCACATAACCTTAACATCCTTTTAAAATTAATATATTTATTACTAAATAATATAAAAATAAATACAGATATAAATACAGTATAGATATAATATTAATATTTCTTGCTTTATTTTAGCAATGAGAAATTTGGCGGGTATTTTGGAGTCCTCACCACTGTGCAGTAGGCTGTGGTACAGGAGCTGGTATCAGTACCACCATTACAGGTGTATATGTTCATATGGGAAGCATAATAAACAACACATTACCCATTCTATTACTCTCTCAGAAATGGTCAATTTTTTTTTTCCCTTAGGTTTTTTCCCCAAAGAAATCCTGAAATAATTAGCAAGTTTTATTTAACAGATAAGTTTGCAACATCATCATAAGCAGAACACTGAACACCTCCACTGACAATCTGTAAGCAGAGACAGTTCATGATCCAGCACTAGAAGGAAATACAGTGATGTTACTTCCTTGATCACTGCAAAGCTATTTTATGAGTCTGGACATATATTTTTCTTTTTTTTTTTAATAGTATTGTAACATCACACTGGTTTAAAAAATGCTAAATAAGTTTTCATGACATAAGGATTTGGCCCTAGGTGTAAACACCTCCGACAAAAGTCTTCAAAAAGAGTAGTCATTAAGTTGGATCTTAATTTTATCAAAGTGCAAGCATATAAAGCTACTAAGTATATTTAGGGGGATTTACTAGATGTGCTGCATTTTTAAATGCCTAAATAATTTGTATACTTAGGCTTTACATATTTGGGCATTTACTTTCCAACCTCTTGAAGACAATACAACTTCAACACACTTGTCACCAGCCAACCAGGTTGCAACAGACCTTCCTGTGCAAACTACAACCTTTGTGAGAAAAACATAGGTATGTAGGTAGGTGTAAGTATGCAAATTCACATGCTTCGACAATCTAGAAGACAGGTAGCATTTAAAATCTCTTTATGTAGAACGACACTTACCTGATCTTCAGCTATTTTTCTTAAGCATCCATTACTGGCAACCATCATAAACAAAGTACTGGACTAAATGGCCTTTGGTCTGATGCAGTATTGTAATTCTATAGGCTCAAAAGGCTCAAAGAAAGCTCAAAACTAGTATTTAGTGTTAGGTGTTATCAAAATCTTGCTAGAAAATCTGATTTTTTTTTTTTCTACAAAGTGGGATGAACAACAGTGGTTTCAGCAACAGTTCAAACAAAGACACACATATTCAGAAGCTTCTTCAATAAGTAAAGCAAAGAACAGATATCAAAAGAAGAAGGATATTAACTAGGAAATTTTCCTCCTATATTTATAGTTCAAAAAGTATCAGGCAAACAAAGGAGTGGTAAGGTTTCTACACTCGAATAAATAGGCTTTGAAGTTTTACAAGCGTCTACAGAACTCTGCAAGAGAATTCAGAATCAGTTCTTAATGAAAAAGATATGACAAACATTGAGAAAAAGAAATGTCCATAAGTCCTCACAGAGAATAGTAACTTCCAAAAGGAATTCAAACTTTCCAATGCTTTGCTGGACGAGGATTAGAACGATAATCACATTTTGGGATAAAATCTTAGATGAACAAACATTACTTCTTGGACTTCTAAGGAAATCAGATTTTTTAGACTTAGGTAACAAAAGAGAGCTGAGAGTTAACATCATTTGTAAAACTAATACTTTGTGTTTAGAAATTCGGAAGACTAGGAAACTGCTGATGCTTTATCACTTAGAAGTGATGACCATTTTTACCTGTTACATGAGAATAACAGTTTGCTGAGTACTCACAGTCAGTAAATAATATGACTCTACAGGAAAAAAAATCAAATACATTTTTAATTCACTAAAAATACTCATTATTTTAGTGCTAAATTAACTGAAGAAATAATACTGAGACTTTTTTTTTATGCAATGTTATATGCTTAATTATCCAAATGAACTTTTGCTGAAGTTTATGTTTGTATGAAAAATTTTATTACAGCACGTAATTGGATCAAATTCAATCCGTCAATGAATTACTGGCCAAAACCATAAAATAATTCCCACCAGAAGTAGGTACTAGGTCAGAGGTTGTAGAAATACATGGAGTAACAGAATCATTAAAATGTTAGCTAAAAGACACTGTTGAATATGGTAGGTCTGACTATCCCAGGCTGTCTTCCAGTTCTCATTTACAAGCTTTTAAAGCAGAACATACACAAAGGCACAAGAGATGCCATATCACTTTACACCTGAGAATTTATGTAATTATTTTGAAAATTCACTTCTATTATGTTATCCAAACACAACAGATCCTTTTAGAACCCAGGCAAATAGATTTCTTAGTTTTCTGAGGAACTCAAAGAGCTTCAAATTTTACAGTGCTGATTTTATTTTCCTTTGGCTTACTTTTTAAGCAAGTGAAACAGTGGATTATGGGATCCAATAACACAAAATTATCAAGCAGAATACAGTTCGAGAAAAAAGTTGTCTTCTTGGTTCTGCAGCTGTAATAGTTACATTACATCCGTGCTTATTTTTCTTTTAAGTAACAAAATATATGTTTAAAGACAGAAAATCTAGGTCATATAATTAGTAAATTAATTAATCTTTCAGGAAGATCCAAACCCATTTATGCTGATCAAGTAAAGGGGGACAATTTTTTCAGTCCTGAAACTGCAATGTAATCACAAGAGGTCAAATCAAGTATCAAAGATAAAAATGGAATGAAAAGATTTTGACCTCTTAAGGTAGAAGGCGTGATTGAAATGCACTTTTCTTTCCAAAAACATCCTATAATTCTTATACATATTACCAGGCAGAATGATTGCCGTAGGTTATTTGAAAAGTTTTGAATGCCGATATTTCAATAAAATAAAACATGCTGTTATAAATAATTGCTAAAGGTAGGATTTGGATCACATATGATGTGCTATAATTAGTGTTATTCTGCAGCTGTGATTTTCAAAGTACAGGTATTTTTCCAGTAATCAGAGTTATTCTGTCTTAATGCATCACAAAGCAGTGGGAAATTACAGTCTAATGGAAGCAGAAAAATGACCAGCTGTGAAATCTGTAGCAAGTATAATTACAGTCAGAGCTACATTAAAGCACTATCTACTATAAAACCAGATATTTGGCTTATATACACTCAAAGAACAGTCTAAAACTGAATTGAGTGTAAATAACTTCCAAAGGGCTTCACTGCCTACAGTGCACCACTGACTACATTGAAGCAGTAGATGTTTGATGACAACAATTCAGCTTTAATTTATACACTGTGCTTTTTCTTCTCTAGTTTAAAAATTCAGTAAAACTAAGATGCAGCTTTCTGGAAGCCACTATATTCTACTACAGCTCTACCCCATTCCTTCCTACTCCTCTAATTGTCACATAAGAGTGGTTTTATAGTAGTAGTAGGGTTCATTAATTTGTAAATAATATAGTCACATGGGTGCATGTTGTGATATAAAGATTTTGTTTTGTAAACTTGCCCTAAGTATATGTCTTTATGTCAGGGATTAAGAAAGCAAATTTTTCACATTGCAAATTTGTCCCTACAGTCCCAGAATTCTGACTGACCTCATCAAAGCATGAGGCAAAGAAAATATACCTGTTCATAATTGTTCCCATATACATTTCATTAATTATAAACAAAGAGGAGAGTTACTTTATAGAAGAGTTAAATTCCGGAGTATGAATCAGAAATGCAAGTATACTAAGATATTGTAATTATTTCAGATTCATATATTATCTACTGAAGAAAATGAAATATAAAGTTAAATGCAAAAAACAGCCAATCAAATGAATATTTTTCAATCACCGATTAGACTAAATTAATTTCAAAAGCCAAGTTAAGAAATCCCTTGATAGAGCAGCTGTTAAATACACAGCAGAGTTAACCTAATGCAGGCTCCTTAGCTGTGTCTCTCCAGGCCTCTTTCACCTCAAAAGACATCTTTTTGCGTGGATGTGTATTTTTCTTGCATGCAATCTCTGCCTTTAGTTACTGCAACCTGAATAGAAACTCCAGTAAATCTTTTCACTGAATATAGTACTGACCAGCATATTAACTGGAAATCACATTATTAGACACTCAACCATATGTT
This sequence comes from Ardeotis arabs, assembly GCA_011801015.1. NCBI lineage: Eukaryota > Metazoa > Chordata > Aves > Otidiformes > Otididae > Ardeotis > Ardeotis arabs. Next base: position 35,498 of record JAAGAY010144566.1, on the reverse strand, counting down.
CTTTGATCCTAGATAAAAATTGAAGACTATTTCTACGCTAACTTGATTAAATTGTGGGACATGTTCTCTCACTGTGCAGACATAACCGAATTATCATCCATCAGCTGACAAAATGGTACTGTGACTGACAAGATAGACTGACAGCCAAAGAGGAGACTTGAAAAAAGAAAGATCAAACTGAGAATTTACTCCAGAAGGGAGGTTTTTTTCTGATCTATTTTCCAATATCCTGAGGAAAAAGAAAAATTTGCATTCTAGTCATTTCACATGTAAGCATGCTCAAAGACTGTTGCTTCAAGGAAGTAAGAAAGAGGAGGATAATTTGCCAGAGTTGTTTATTAGTCAGCTCCACATAGGCTCCTAGGGGTTTGTGTTTCAGCTCACAGCACACAGCTCAAACAGAAATCGTTGATTTTGCTAAATCTAACTGATGGGGAAAACTAACAGGGTAGAGAGGGAGGGGAAATAACCCTTTCCAAACATCTGCCATCACAAACAGCAATTTGAAGATGACAGAACTCACTACTTAAACCTGGAAATTATATTAAGTTCTAGAAGCATTGAAATGTGTTTTGTGTTTCAAAGTCACCTTTACTGATGAGCAGGGGTAAGAAATCCAGGGAACATATGATCTTTCTGCCGTTTTTTCCCTTTTAATCTTAAGTGTGATGAAAATGTGATCTGTATGACCCACAATTTTGGCCAAGATGGATATACTACAATCCTTTGTTTTGTACTACATTTTCTTTGATGCCACGTACCATCAAAGTTACTGGATGCTGCAGGAAGTTACATGTGCTCCAAACTTATAAAAATCAAACTTCTCTTCTGTACCTGCACAGGAGTTTCTGAGTTACTCAGTCTTCAAAACTGTTAATAAGGACAGCTCCAAAGGACAGCATTAGGTGTTCAGGAAGGCTGAGGATGTAACTGACACTAAAGAAATAGTAATGATTGATAAAAGTTGAAATCTAAAAGGAAGGAGGCCCAAGTCTGTCCTTGGTTACACAAACTAATTAAACAAGCACACATAACTCAATGAAATCCAGAGTGATGCAAACCAAAATGAATATCTAACTTCCCAAATGAAAGCATTAAAATTTTGAATAATTTATTCCTACTGACATTGGTTTCACCATAACATTTACCTTTTTATATAATGCAATGTTGTATTTATGTGTTTCTATGTTTTAATTATATTAACTTCCAGGTACTTCCTGAAGAAAAATTACATGGATTTTGTTTGTTTGTTTTTTAAGAGGCTATTTCAATGGTAGACCTTTCCCAAAGCAGATATTCCAGGAGCAAAACCAACTCAAGTATTTATGGAAAAATTACACAAACTGTTGACTCATCACCAGATACCATACAGTAAAAGTCCAAGTGATTCTGGTGTGGATGTTTCATAATAAAGTATTACATGTACTTGGCAATGTAATACAGGGAAATATTCAATCAATAATTAGTTAATACTTTTAAATCACAAATTTAAGCAAAATGCACTTAATTTAGTCACTTCATATACCCAAGCATGATCTTAATCTCACAGCACAATTTAATTGAACTTGGAGCAAACTTATTTACCACAACAATTATTCTCTGCTCTCAAATATTTTATTAGATTTACCATATGCTTATCTAAAATAGAAAAACTGGAATGTCAGAGCCACCTTGTATTTTTTCAGAACATGCTGTCTATTAACAAGTCTTTGGAAAGACTGCTGAAAAGAATCTGTTGTCCGTTCCAAGAATGTTTAGCAGAAAAGTGTATAGCAACAAATCTATCACATAGATAAATATATATAGATTATATAAAAGTACCTCCTTTAAAAAAAAACATAAAATTGTCAATTACATTTTTATATAGGACAATTTAGGCTAAATCCTACCAAAAATGGGGATAGGTGAGGAATATAGTGTCTGAGGTAGGTGGTGTACTTTCAGCCTGTGAGGTCCAAACAAATACCTATCTTCTCCTCCAACCATCACCCCAGGATCCATGTAGTATGATTAGGGCTAGTAACGTTTGAACTGACTGAAGTGTGGCATGAGGCATGGGTGAGGGTATGGGTCATTAGGCACCAGTGACAATAAATGAAATATGGGTCCTGACTGATGACCCAAGATCATTCATATTCCATGATGATGAAACTCACTTAACTTAGGAAGTCCAGAATTGTCTGGGTGTTTGCTTGTTTGTTTATATTTTAGGTAGGCTGAATACCTCCCATGTGGAGTGTCTGAAACACAGAATAGCTTGAGTGAATTGTCCATGTATAGCGGCACAGAATATTAAATCCAAGGCCTCTTTTAAATATGCCAGCTTCCTCTTCTCTTCCAACTCTCTCTCTCACTGAGAAGAATAATGACTGAATCCTTAGTACATAGTTCATTTGCTTCTTAAACACCAAAATCTGCTGTATACTATCATGACATACCTTCCCTCTAATAAAGAAAATACAATTGCAACACAGTGCCTGACTGCAGAAGAAAGATGCCTCCCACTATTATATTATTTACATTTACATTCAGAGGTGTTTAATGGGAATTTCATTGGATTATATGACAAAATTTGATAGCATTAATAAAAATTAATTGGCATAAGGCTAAGGACTGAATTTTAAGAAAGATACAGTTTAAAATATTTACTTCCCTAAATATAGGTAACTTTTTATAATAGGTATCTTGTATTCCTCTGCATTTTGTATGTTACCAACCATACAGAATAAACTTATAAATTAGATCTATGTCATTAGGAAACAACAGCACAGATAATATCCTCTATTCTTTAGTATATAAAAACACATGCTATATTGATCCAACCTACAACCTAACCCAAAACTTAAATCAGGTAAGACAACTCTTGTCTCTAAACTGGAGAGACATGGATGTGACGAACGGACCACTCAGTGGATAAGGAATTGGCTGGATGGCTGCACTCAAAGAGTTGTGGTCAACTGCTTGATGTCCAAAAACAGACTGGAGATCTGTAGTGTTCCTCAGGGGTCCGTATTGAGCCTGGCCCTATTTAACATCTTTGTCAGTGACACAGACATGGGATAGAGTACATCCTCAGCAACATTGCCAAAGACAACAAGCTGTGTGATGTGGTCGACACGCTGGAGGGGATGCTATCTAGAGGGACCTGGACAGGCTGGAGAGGTGGGCCCGTGCCAACCTCATGAAGTTCAACCAGGCCAAGTGCAAGGTCCTGCACATGGGTCGGGGCAATCCCAGGCACAAATACAGGCTGGGCGGAGAATGGATCGAGAGCAGCCCTGAGGAGAAGGACTTGGGAGTGCTGGTGGACGAGAAGCTCAACATGAGCCAGCAATGCGCGCTTGCAGCCCAGAAAGCCAACCACATCCTGGGGTGCATCAAAAGAAGCGTGGCCAGCAGGCAGAGGGAGGTGATTCTCTCCTTCTACTCCCCTTCTTGTGAGACCGCACCTGGAATACTGTGTCCAGCTCTGGAGCCCCCAACATAAGAAGGGCATGGACCCCTTGAAGCAAGTCCAGAGGAGGGCCACAAAGACGATAAGAGGGCTGGAGCACCTCTCATATGAGGACAGGCATAGAGAATTGAGGCTGTTCAGTCTGGAGAAGAGAAGGCTCTGGAAAGACCTTATAGTGGCCTTCCAGTACATACATGGGACTTTTAAGAAAGATGGGGAGAAACTTTTTAGCAGGGCTTGTTGTGACAGGACAAGGGGTAATGGTTTTAAAATAGAGGGAGGTAGATTCAGACTAGACATAAGGAAGAAGCTCTTTACAATGAGGGTGGTGGAACACTGGCACAGGGTGCCCAGAGAGATGGCAGATGCCCCATCCCTGGAAACATTCAAGATCAGGCTGGATGAGGCTCTGAGCAACCTGATGTGGTTGGAGGTGTCCCTGCTCCTTGCAGGGGGGTTGGACTAGGGACCTTTAAAGGTCCCTTCCAACCCTAACTATTCTGTGATTCTATGATTTTCAAAGAATTTTAATGAATTAATCATCACATCTTTTTTTTTTAATGAAAAACCTATCACATCAATTTCATTTTTCTTAAGCAGGGACAGGGATTATACCTGTTGCATGTTTTTAGGGGGATTCACTACTATGCATTTAAAGGAAAATCAAAAGAATAGTTTAGGATTGGAACCTTCAAGTGTCAGTGAGCTCCAATTTGAATGCAGGACCTAGAGAAGAAGTTGGAGAACACGTATGGCCAAATCAGAAAGAAAAGCTAAGAGGTCAAGCAAAAGAGTTACGGGAGGTCTGGCTAAGACGCACATTGCACACAAGAGGTGTACACATGCTGGAAGCATAGATACAGTTTGAAGGCAGGTAAAAGGCGAGGAACACCAATCACAGAGAAACACAGGATCTATAGCTAGAAGCAGGCATGACAAAAGAAGGGCTAAGTCAGTGAGAAAGAGGTATCAGGATAGTGTGACAGAACATAAGATCAAGAACAAAGATGAAGGTAAGAATTAAGTGGGTTGGGGGAATATGGTACAGATGCTGATATATAGTTCAGGACAGAGCCAAAGACAGGGGCAATAAAATAAAAGCTGAAGATAATATAATCCAGAAACTGGCTGAATAGCAATGGGGAACAACTAAGATTCCTTTATACATTAGCAGGGAGATGAAGTCAGGTGTATAGGCCAGTCCTCACCTGGTAGGCATCTGCTAGGCTGTCAGCTGCTAAGGACGCTAACTGAAGCTAACTGAAAGGCTGATAGCTGAGTTAGAGCCTGATGGAGACACTTTTTAAATGGCACACGTTCCACAAACAAACAAAGTGTTGCAGAATTACTCTTCTAAGAGCTTTTTTTATTACTGTAAGAAAACAAGGATGCTTTATAAACAGAACATCAGATCCCATTATTAAATTCATTTCAAAGAATGATGCTGTTTCATCTTAAGTCCCATACATTGGCTTCCTTATGGGAATTGAGTGCCGAACATTAACTACTCATTCAAAAGGAACATTGCACTATCATATGCAAAAGGTTAAGGGAAAGGAAGCTCCGGCTTCCTTGGGACAGCTGGCAGCAGGAACTCTGCAGAGAAATTCTGGTTCCATAGAAATAAGGCCAGTTTCCACTGACTTTAAAGTGTAAGCATATGCGTTGGTGATAAACCCAGCTATGTGACAAGAGTTGCACATGCCATGATGTTATTGCAAAATGGGTGCACAGAAAATGTTCAGATAGTACTGGACCCCTTCTAGCTAAATTTTTCTGCTAAAATTTAGGCTTTTTAAACAGGTCTTAGTCATAGTTGTTTATATGCTCCAAAAAAAAGAAACCTAAAGTTAACATAGACATGGGATGAAAGCATCTAGTGGAGGGTTCTTTAGTAAGGCAAAATATATGCCTAATAGGTGTCAGGGGAACACAGGAGAGCCAAAACAGAATGTGGAAATTCTGATAGGAATATGTCGATAAGAATCTTTGATTTATTAGACCTAGTAGTTCCTCTGTGGTTTGAATCAGATTTGATGTCCCAGAAGAAAAGTGATGTTATTTTCCCCAAAATATTTTCCTCCTTAATCTCCTAGCTATAATCCAGTTTATTTGTAATTCTTCTCTTACTGCAGCCTTACTTCCTTTCTTAATGCATCCTGTAGGAAGCCATTACTGTAAAGAAAACTTTTCCTTTCCTCTGCTGCTTAGGAAGGAGATGTTGGCACTGACAGTAGCAGAGCCAGACTCACTACTCACTTCACTGAAAGTAAGATTTCCAGCTCTTTCCCGTTAACACTTCTTCCCTGCACACCCTTCACAGAGCACAGCTTTCCTGTTATGTGGCAAGGGAGAGTGGTAAGCAGAGAGTCCTCATCAAGAAAAGTCAGGACAATGAGAAACATTGGGGTCTACACCTAGGCAGTGTTATGAAATCCAAACCCTGGGTCTTGTTAGTTTTGTGGGTTTGAAAACTAAGGCTAACAAAAATGTGAATTGATCTCTGAGACCTTCATTCTCAGGTATCAGAAGACGTTTCAGGATCTGCTGCTTCCCATTCATCTCAGCCACTCACAGGACATGAATAATTAGTTGCAACTTCCTTTCTGCCAGAACATGCGACTATTTTCTGCAAGCTCATTGTTCACAGATACATTTTATATTCCAGTAGAGTTATTCGGTGTTTTTCCACTGAAATTGCACATGCAGAGCTAGTATTCAACTCTGTAATATATCCATATATTAATTAAAAGATTAAGACTTTCCTCAGTTGTTAATTACTGAGGAGCAGATCTGGAACAATAGTGAAAATAGTTATTCACAAAGAAGTTAAACTGAATCTGACTGGAATGGAGTTCTCCTTTTACTGCCTCTTCCACAAATGCCCTTAAACTATTTTTTCTTGGGAAATAAATGTCATTGCTATGAAAACGATGCAGTATCATAGAAATACGTGTGAGGAAAGCATACTCATATATGAACTATGGCACTGCTTGTTCAGCTAGCTTTGCGTCTTCAGGCAGGTCCTTATTACAAAATAACCACTTATGAAAGCCAGAACTTCACCAGCACCTCTGAAAAAAAAACCCAAACAAACTAAAATCTAACCAAACAAAGAAGGATAAGCTCAGGGAGACAAGATGTACAAAGACCTACTGATTTCAAGTATTGATCTGGACAGACTAGATCCATGGGCCAAGGCCAATTGTATGAGATTCAACAAGGCTGAGTTCTAGGTTCTGCACTTGGGTCACAACAACCCATGCAATGCTACAGGCTTGGGGAAGAGTGTCTGGAAAGCTGCCCATTGGAAAAGGAGCTGGAGGTGTTGGTCGATAGCTGGCTGAATATGAGCTGGCAGTGTGCCTAGATGGCCAAGAAGGCCAACAGCATCCTGGCTTGTATTAGAAATAGTGTGGCCAGCAAGACTAGGGAAGTGATCATCCCTTTGTACTTGGCACTGGTGAGGCCGCACCTCAAACATTGTGTTCAGTTTTGGGCCACTCGCCACAAGAAAGTCATAGAGGTGCTGAAAAGCAACAAAGATGATGAAGTGTCTGGACAGCAAGTCTTATGAGAAGCAGCTGAGGGAACTGGGCTTGTTTAGCCTGAAGAAAAGCAAGTTGAGGGGAGACCTTATCTCTCTCTACAACTACCTGAAAGGATGTTGCAGTGAGGTGGGTGTTGGTCTCTTTTCCCAAGTAGCAAGCAATAGGATGAGAGGAAATGGCCTCAAGATGCACCAGGGGAAGTTTAGATTGGATATTAGGAAAAATTTCTTCACCTAAGGGGTTGTTGAGCATTGGACCAGGCTGCCCAGGGAAGTGGTTGGGTCACCATCCCTGGGGATATTTAAAAGACACGTAGATGTAGCACTTAGGGACATGGTTTAGTGGTGGACTTGGTAGTGTTAGGTTTGCAGTTGGACTCAATAGTCTTAAGCATCTTTTCCAACCTAAAGGATTCTATGATTCTATGATGTTATGAGCAGGGGCTAGAACTACAGGGACAGTTATTTACAAATTCAAAACCATTTTGCTGTTGATTTTTCAGCCTCATGGGACGATGTTTGCCAGAGAGTGGAGGTCACTGAGAATATAACAGATCTGTTTGGAAAGCAGACAGCATCAGTTAAGAAATGACTTTTAATGTAGCCTGTGGCATGTTTCTACTCATAGTGAATGAAGAACACCAATTTCACTAAGTGAACAAAAACCCCTTAGAAGTTTTCAATGAAAAAAAAACAAAAAAAAAAAAACCCAAAAAAACCCCCCAAACAACAACAACAAAAACCAAACCCACATCTGGAGAGAGAAAGAGACTCACCCCAGAACGTTGATTATATCAACAGCAGTGAGAACTCATTTGGGATTTCACAGACCCAGGTACCTACTTTGAACTCTACCACTTCTTGATTACAAAAATTCTATGCAGAACCTCAGAAACTTTCCACAGGAGAAATTCAATCAGAAAATGTTAGTTTCAACAACAACAAAAAAAACCCAAAACCACAGAATTACCAGCAAATGTGCTTCCATAGATATTTTTTTTTGTCCTGAATCCCTGTCATTTACTCAACAGCTAATATATCTGTCCACTCTCAGGTTTTCATGCAGAAAGCCAAGGTTGTGCTGTATTTCAGAAGGTAAGAATACTTCTAAGCAGAACAAAACAAGAACAGGGAGAGATGTCATGATTCCCAAAGTGTAAGTGATGTTTTGTTGAGACCAGCTGTAGCTCAAAGATATATTGGAGAAGCATATTATTCTCCTGGCTTAGAAACACAACAATAAAATGTTTTGCTATATCAAAATTTATGTGTTTTTAATGAGACAATGAGAGCTCGGAGAAACAAGCCAAGAATGAAACCAAGAAAAAATATATCACATTAATCATTAGTGATTTGCTATTATTAGGAGTGGTTGTCCTTCATTATTACATGGGTACACATCTCATTGATCAAAAGAGTTCCAACCCTGTGGCAATTGGCAAAATGAAGTCCTAGTATTTGAGTATTCAATGTTTCAGTGCAAAACAACTTGTCCGTGGTAACATATACCTGATCACCACAATAATCCCATCAGTAATCCAATTTAGGACTGTCATCCTTGTGGTTTCAAGGTTGCAGGCACACAGAATCTAACACTGCAAGATTTGTCAGTCACACTTAGCCTGAGCAGCGAAGACAGAAACAAGTGCTAAACTGCCCCACAAAGTACAGTGATTTAAATATATGCAAGAAATGAGATCTTTCAGTAGCTTATTAGTATGACAAATTTACCGTGTCCTTGTCTTGTTAATATAATTTGAACTGCTGAGCTATTAATTCCTTTCATGACAACTGTACAGCTTTTTCCCAAGTCTAGTAATTATATCTAAAATAAATTCTCCCTTCAGAAGTTTTATTTGAATCTGAAGCTTCTGCCTGCAAAATACGCATTGATCCAGTACAGAGAAGTATCAACTTCAATGTTCGCAGTTCTTACAGAAGTACTCAGAGGCATTGAGGAATAAGGAATATATTTTTCAAGCATATTAGCTGATTAATTGGTTACTGCACTAGATCCCATGCTCATGTAGGTCAGGGTAGCTGCACAAAAGTGAAAGAAATAACATAGACTTACCTCAGCTGCTCATCTAGCGTACTACTGTAAAACTGTGTGTTGCATAAAATGAAAAAAAAGTAGTCCTAATCTGCTTCACACTTAGACAACTGATAGAAGAATTTGGAAACACCAAGAAAAATTTTTTATAATGAAGCTGTAATTAAAATGCCTCAAAAAGTCTAGAAAGAGCAAGGCTGGAAAGATTTTATAATAATTGGGAAGGAACTTCAAACTATTTGCAGCTCTGTGTGGATGATGAATGGGTAACGAATCTACGTGTCCAGATCAATTTGTTTTGGCAGGAATGTCACTAATACAATTTTTTTTTTTTTAAGGAACATATAATATTCCAAGAGAGAATAAGCTTAAATTCCTTTGACAGAATAAGCAGTGATACTCATGCCAGACTGACTATCTTGAAAATTTGTAAGGCATCTGTGATGCCACAGGGACTCCAGTATGTGTCTCTTATCCACCCCATACAGAAAGGATATTTGTTTACATCAGGTGATAAAAATAATTATTTCCTACATGTCAGCAGCTTTGCACTAATCTCTGCACATTGCTATCTCAAGCTGAAGAGCACCATAAAGATGTTCTGAGCCACTGGTTCCTCTGAAGCCTCTGCACACTAGTCTTGTTCCAATTGTTGCCTCCTTGAGAACAATGCACACAAAAATGTACCTCAGTAATTCACAGTTCACACAAACCTTCACTCCATATCCCAATGACAGAGAGGCTTTATAGTTAAACCAAAGAAAGCTGTGCTTAAAAATTGAAGTAATTTTAAAATGAACAGTTTTGACCTTTTATCTGTGCTAGGTTCTTTACTTAAAATCTAATCACTGCAAACACAGAGATCAGATGATATCAGAACAATGATAGAAAGAGGAACTTAATGAGATAATTAGTGATAATGGAGCAGACTAAATCAGCTACTCACAGAATCCATCCAAGGGGAATAATTAGGGCTGTTAGTTCCACTTAATTCCTAGCATTGTGCAGTTTGGCCCCTAAGAAGTAAAAACATGGGGAACAAACATCATGTTTACCTTACAATGAACATGCCAAACTAAACTGGATCCCTCACTATGAAATCTTGAAAGGCAGCAGGGAAAGAAATATGTGAAAACAAAGCAGAACACATGCATACAGAATTATTGTTTTCTGAATTAAGAATGATATTTTCCAGTTTCCTAGTTGCCCTTTTTCTCAAGTACTTGCAGACATATTTTTTTTTTTTTTAAATTTAGCATGAAAACAGTTTAGTCACTTTGGCTGTTCTATGGGAAATATTTGGTTATCTAGCTAGAAATGCTTCACTGTTTAAATAGCCCCACATTATTCTGATATCAAGTTGTCATTTTAGGATTAAGACTGATACTTATCCCTATACAAAGAGCTAGCACAAGATCTACATACTGTTTAGATACACCTAACTTCTGCAGAATCCATTGTTTTACCATTGGAATTGTTATCTAGCATGTTCTGTATAGCAAAGGCCTGGGGAGAAATGTTGCTTTAAGTAAAAGTTATCAAACTTCTCTGCCAAGCTAAGAACTCCCTGCCCACTGAATTTCCTATTTTCAAATAACATTACAAAATAACACTGCAAAGCTATTAAGCCACAGTATTTCATAAAGTGCTTGCAGGTAATTAAAAACCCAGTGTAAAGTAAGGCAAAAATCACATGCCAGTGTAATTTTGTGCTGTAGCTTTTAATAAGCTCATTAGCAATCACATAGGAAGGCCATATGCTGATTACTTCACAGATGTTCTGAGAAATTAATGGCAGTGGGTGGAAACAACATCAAAGAGCCAGAGGAAAGCTGAGGAATGACAGCTTTGCTCTATAATTCTGGGCAAACCTTAACAGTCTTCCATGCCTCAGTTGCTTTGTGTGGAAGATATTTACCTCATTACCAAAAGCCCATTCCCAGCAACCACAAAGACATTCCAAGAGGTTCAGTGATATTTGTCATAAAAGTGGAAAAGCCATGCTGAGTCCATGTTTCAGATCTGCTAAGTGCTGAAAAAACCCTCTCCTTATCCAGTGTAACACCAGGCACTCATAGAAAGAAATAACAGCGAGATACTTGAGAATATTTTAAGAGTGGAAAAAATGCCATAGCATACTTCTGCTCCTAAATATGGTTTGCTTTTTCTCATTCCACTCTACCCAGCTGCTATTCTGACTTTCTTTACTACTTTTTCTGCAAAAAGAAGGTCCCACTCTAGCCGTACTCTACAAGAACAGGTGATGTGTGTACAAACAAGAAGACTAACATGTTCTGAAGATGTGACAGTGTGCTGTAAAAAGCAGTAGGTTTCTTAAGTCTGCAAGTGCACCCCTCAGCTAATGTTATTTCTCCTTCCTTTCTCAAAAACTCATTAGGGAACCCAAAGAGCATTAACATGCCTCACAAAACATAGTTATTTTTTATGACAAGTAGCAAGAAGAAAGGAACTTCATTATTTCAGATATTCCATGACAAATTAGACACTCCATAAATGTAAGGTATCAATATGAATTTTTCTCCTATTTCTGAAGATCCTTAGGCATTCTTGTCTTTCACAAAGTAGAAAGTAGATGCTTTCTTTCCCCATGTTAATTCTTATGATTGTTCCCTATGCAGACTCAATACTACACAGATCATACTAAGTGGACAATGTAACCCATCACAGGTAGCCATGTATGTAATTAATGAGGGTCTCTAAGTGCTTGGAGTCTAATAACATTTCCAGGTCCTCTGTCATAATTAACTACATGTGTTACATGCATATGGGTACAGAATGTGATTTGAGAACAGGCAGCTGCCACCAGGAATTAATTGTTACTAGGTAAAAATATATTTAGCCATGACTCAAATGAGATAAGCTGATGGTAAAATCTGAAGCTGAATGATTGCAGTCCCAGACCTCTAAGAGGTAGGTAATACAGACCTGGTCTTTCAATATTATTTGATTGAGTAACCTCTTTGTTTGCAATAGTCTATTTAATCCATGTGACTGGGAGTCAGTCACATAGAGGTTACAGAGCGGAGATCCATGACTGAGGATATTCACTTGCAAGTGATTTCAATTTTGGAACCTCCTGACAGCAGGAGGGAGTAAAAAGACAAAGAGCACGGTTTCTCTTGAACACGTACTCATGGATGGTAAAGGCAAGCATGTTATTTTCATGCAAGTGAGCAGCTTACTGGCATCATGGCCAAATCACAAAATTGAGTTATTACTCTACTCTTTGAAAAGCCTCAGAAATAATTTTGAAAAGACACAGGAAAGCACAGATTTGTGCCAAAGCCTATTACAGACTGAAAAAGAGAAACCCAAAATGATTAGTATCACACGCAGCTCATTCACTTAAGACATATGCTGCAAAATCTTGGCTTGTATTCAAGAGAAATGCCTGGCTTTTAGGAAAAAAATACTATTTAAAATTTCTGATGCAGAACAATGTAAGGGACAATTAAATTACAGTCCAGATAATTAACAGTAAGAAGAATTGCAGCAGGCATTACACAGTGTTCTCTGACAAATATAAACAAATCAGAAAATGGACTGGTTGAGCAGAACTCACCACTAAAAGAATTAATCACATATCTTTTTCCTAACCTATTGTTATGGAGCACAGATTCCCTCTCGCTTCCACAGATAACAGGAGAAAACAAGAAAATTCTTGATAGGTCATTTTAAAGTTATTTCTTGATCTTGGTTATGGCTCCAGGAATCCTTTGGCTTCCTGTCCCTTGGCTCGTTGGAAAAATCTATCTGATCCTTTTCCAAATATGAAAATATACCCATTTGTAGAAGATTTTGGGGAAAGAAGACAACTCTTAGACCCGGCTGAGTCCACCAAAGGGGAAACTTCTAGCAGCTTCTTGCAGAAGCGGCCACTGTAGCCCACCTCCACTAAACGAAACCAACATAAATCAGCTTCTGAAGACAGCTATTTCTGACCACCAGTTATAGAGCCACGGTAGACTACTAGCTTACAGCAGATACCTCAATCTCAGTTTACTAAGATCTAAAGTTTCTGATTCCACTTCTATATTACCTCCCCCCTTTTCCAATATAAAACCTGGATCTCCACCTTACCAAGCTTGTTAACTTGGTTTTTATCACTTCAGTGGGACAACGTTGATGTATATCAACTGACAGTCTGTCCCTAAGTGTAACAGTTACTTACAGTTCCAGAATAGATAAAACGAGAAGTTGCTATTGTATACATTTCTGAATGCTTTCTTGTTTGAATTGAAGGAGCGAACTTCACCAGGTTTGGAAGTTCGGTCCACAAGCTTATCAGATTTAGAAATCTGAGTGGAATCTCATCAGGATAGATCCAGAAAACATCACTCAATTTAGTTCTGTAAGAGAAAATCTTCTGATGTAACAGTCAGAACTCTACTTTCCTGCAACATAGTTGCTGACTCAGTCAGAACAGTCACATTGCTTGATAAAACACTTAGATCTTGACGTTAATGTAATGTTGTCAAATTCACCTGTTTCCTTGCTGTAATGAAGCTAAAATCTTTCCTAAATCTTTACTTCATTTTAAGGAGTTTGGTTATATTTGTGTACAAGAGATGCAAATGATAAGATAATTACTAAGTTAGATTTACAGATGATTCAGTTTTGGAAGAAGGACTGTCAATCAGTTAAATTAAGACCTTCAACAACATGAAAAGTTGTTAAACTTATTTCTTTCCTCCCTAGCCTATTCAAAGCCAGACTACAAAATGCCTTCCAGAAACAGAAAACTGAGCCTACTAATCTCCACAATGTTAGAAGTCTGGCAGCCCTGGAGATACAATTTGAGTTACCAAGAGGATGAATCACAGTAATTCAACATTGATTCTTTCAGACTTGGAAGTAGTTTGCCATAGAGTAGGATTTATTGTATTATTAAAAGTCATAGTTGATAAAAACCTATGAAACAGTTAACCACATTTAAAACACTTGTTCATACCCCACTGACAGTATCCACAAGGAAGCTGGAAAAAAAAATCCTTTATTACTTAGGTTTGGAGTTATATTTAAGGAGATAAATCAATGGAAGATACACTAATGGACATTTTGTGTGGGTGACCCTACCTATTTTTTTCTATTGCTAAAATAAAATAAACTTCCAGCACTTAAAATTAATTCTACATAGGCCATATTGATAAGCACACTAAACATGATATTCCTGTGTCATGGGCTGTACCTGTGCTATGTACTATATGCTTCCAAAAGAAACAGCCGTAGTAAAAGATGAGTGCTACTCTTGAAAACTCAAGTTCTCACAGAAGACACACACTCATTTTGGTCTGTTGAAAGTTATATTTGGGCAAATGATTAACACAGGCTCCCTTCTGCATAATCAGAAAGAAACAGCTGTAGGAAGTTAATTCTCCTGGCCTGCAGAACGATCCTATTTCCTAAGAACTTCTGTATATAGGGAAAAAACCCCAAATGACCTTTGCACTCAGAAGAGTTTATCTGGAGCTGGGCTGTAAATTAGGCAAACTCACTGAGTACTCTCCATGTTCTCACCATACTACATGGATGTAAATTAGGTAAAAAAGCAAAAGAGAAAAAAAAGCCCTCAAATATTATAAAGGTTTAGAAAAACTTTCTACTATGTAAGGGCTCCCATGCTGTAGTCCTGTGTCATCGCTTTGTGTTTGGGACCCTTTGTGGTAGCACTGTGTGCTGGAAACTTTGTTTTGCACAATGATGGCACTGAGAAAAAAAAAGATATATCAGATGAACGTATGTCCATCAGTGTCAAGAGAGACAGCCTCTAGCATCTTTCCAGAACATGTTCAAAATACAACAATCTCCTTATTCAAACCTAAGCCAGTCTTCCCTGAAAACCGTCTCCCACTCTTATAAAGAAGGTGTACGTATCTACTTACTCTTTTATACATGAAGAGAAGGAAAGTCATACAACTCTATTTCGCTTCCTAGCTGGCAACACAAAATGGAAAATAAAAAAGAATTAAGTCCCAAGGGCTGTGCTGTGGTCACAGTGAACTCCATAGTTTATAAAAAGGAAGAAGAAAAAATAAACTAAGAGCTCAAGAGAGAATGGTTATTGCAAGTCAGGTAGGATATAGTAATGTTCCTATGTTTGCAGAGGGAAAAGAGGGCTTTCTAAGTCAAAGTCACCCAACTTGTTTTTCAGAGATGCCCCACAAGAGTGTTTATTTCACTCAGGTTGGGCTAATAATGTAAACTACTAATTTTCCCTTGTTTCCTTGCTTATATGTGTGAGAATGTATTTTAATTTTTAATCTGCAGTCATTTAACAGATCGTGTCTTGCTGTCCTATAGGACACCACAGGCCCAAATACAAATGGCTAAGAATCACTGCACTGGGGCCTAGGATTTCTAAAAGAATTCAGAAGGAAATAGACTGTGATTTCTGAGGCTTAAAAAGAAGTAAAAAAATATTGTAATTTAGCAGAAGAAATAGTATATGATCTATCAGGAACCACAAGATAATTATACCAACTTCAGCCTCTTAGCAGTCCTTTAAAAATGGGAATCAAAGCACAAGTATTGCCATAAGATTTCCTAGAATCTACCCAGTTCCCGACCCTTCCTCCTTCACTGTGATGAAACACAGACTGCAGTCCTACCATGCCTCACCTCCAACCTATTCTGTGATTACTTGTGCACTACTACATGACAGCTCTTAGAAAACCTTGTTGCAAGGGACAGACAGGTAAAATTCCTGTTTCCCTGGATCTTGTTATTTTCAAAGTATTAAGGCTCATTTGTACATGACAGAGCCCTGAGTATTAAAATGACTATGACTGAATTTTCTTGCACTTTTCTAGCTAGGAAATATAGCTTCATAAAAAGCAGGGAAGCTTTTCCTGGAAGAAGGCAAAGAATTAATCTGTTTTACAGGTAAATAAACATTTATGTATGACCAGTCTTGCAGGGTCAGATCAAAAGTATATCTAGTCAGTATCCTCTGTAACAGTGTTGATGATTAAATGCTTAAGGAAAACTGTAACAATAAGGCAGACATACATGATAGCTCTTTTTAACATCCCCCTAGCCTCCAACCACATGCAGCTCTGTGATATCCTGAGCCAGAAGTAGCTTCTCTGTCTACAAATACTCTCAGAGAGTATCTCTTACATGAATTTATCCAGACCTCTCTTAACTGTTGTAAACTTCTAGCATGTGCAATGTCCTTTAGCAAGGACTTCCATTGTTATCTACATGTATGAGACTGACAGAATGTATGAAGAGATTTCAGGTTTTCTTCTTTCCATCCCTTTAAAATCAGATTCCTCTCATACAGACCAGCCCTTATAATGCCTGGTTTACAACAGGACATTTCCATAGGCAGTCTTAGCCCTTCAAATAAAGCAAGAAGTGCTCATGATTTTAGCTCTAAATGTATATGGGTTTAATCACCAGAGCTGATGTCCAGTTAAGGGTGTTACATACAAATGTCATCTTCTATCATTGTTTCTTCCATTTAGCTTTTAAGACTCCTGTTCCTGTATGATCATAATGACATTCATTATCTTCAGTGTAGAGGCATTTCTCCTGGACTATCTGAGTTTTATGTAAGGTCTTTATACGTTTCAGGCTGTTAATTACTGTCTTTCTTCAGGTCTGAAATTCATTTTCAGAGGACTCCTCATATATGCTTCAATCACATAATTTTTCTCTCTCCTCCTCTCTAATAAGCACAATACTGGTTTTCTCAGCCTTTCCATTTCCTAGCCAAAGCAACTATAACCTCCCTTGCCATTATGTGATCTTTTAATGCCTTTCTGACAGATTCTATACTCCCTGCAACATGGTAAACAGACGTGGTCACACTCACCTGCTGTCCTGTGAATTTCTTTGTCTGCCAGACTCATCATACCCAGTGACTAAATTGATTTCCTGTTGATCACTCTAGAGTCACGCTTCTGTTATGACCCTTCCTACCTGCCACCAGCACTATCTTATGGGATGCAGCCAGCTAATGACACTATTCTGACCTCCTCACTTCATTAAACTGCCCAAAGCGGAGTGCTGTGAAAAAAGCATTCTTAGCAACTGCATGGATGGACTTTCCAAAAGGAATTTAGCCTAAATAAGAACAGGAAGGAGGATAGTGGCTCATGAACACGAAGCAAGACAAATACTTGAGGTACCTTGAGGTACTGTAAGTAAGACCACTGTCATATTCAAAATATCATGCAAGCATTAATTTCTACTGTATGTTTGGGGAGGGAGCAATTGGGAGCATTCAGAACAGGGCATGTGCCATTTCCCAGCCCAGTGTCACACAGGTTTTCTAAGTCAATTCATGAATGCCTCTGTCTTTTATACAGACTAGCAGTACATATCTTGTTCATTTTTTAGAAGCTTCTTCCAACAGCACATTGATGTCATGTCAACAAGGCCTGCCTACATATTCTCCCTGTCCAAACTGTTTCTCAGTGGAGAACTGTGTGTTTTGGACAAAATACAGTGTATTTATTGAAAAAAAAAGACTTCACCAAAAAACAAAGCACTAGTCTTCCCTTTGTGTTCTAGACTAAAAAAGCCACACTTTTTATTTCCTTCTATTTCCTTTAGTTCTTCTATTCATTACAATACATTTTTTTCTGCACCTGTCTTTAGTTTGAGTTCTTTTTTCTATATGAAGTATCTCCAGTGCAGTACATAATGAAATAGTCCCATTTCCTCTGGGAAGTACTTCACCAGGCACATGCAAGAGCTATATCAACTGTTTTTCCTTGGATGCTTGCAAGGAGTCCTTTCTCTTTCTTGTATACCCAGATTGCGCTTTTCTTCAGTGGCTGTTAACTGAATAACTTCTAGTTTATAAAATAATTTCTTATTGTTGTTCCCAAAGTTCCCAGTTTGGTACTGTTAAATTAAATTCCATTTCTGTTACTTGACACTGTTTTTTTCTATATGATGCACTCATCCTCTTCTATATTGGTAACACTTCCCAACTTACTATCATTAACAAGTTTTATTACCATATACCTACTATGTGTTAAGTTTGCTCACTATTTGAGTCCTAAAACCTTTCCCCAATGCATTACAACTCTAATGTCTGCTTTCAAGACAGCTTGTCATTATTTCCTTACACACCCTTCTTTTTATTACTAGAACCGTGGCCAGCAGGACAAGGGAGGTGATTCTGCCCCTCCACTCTGCTCTGGTGAGACCCCACCTGGAGTACTGTACCCAGCCCTGGAGACCCCAGCGTAAGAAGGATGTGGACCTGTTGGAGAAGGTCCAGAGGAGGGCCACGAAGATGATCAGAGGGCTGGAGCACCTTTCCTATGAGGACAGGCTGAGAGAGTTGGGGCTGTTCAGCCTGGAGAAGAGGAGGCTCCAGGGAGACCTGATAGCAGTACCTTCCAGTACCTCAAGGGGGCTTTATAGGAAAGACTGGGACAGACTTTTTAACAGGGCCTGTAAGGATACGACAAGGAGTAATGGTTTTAAACTAAAAGAGGGTACATTTAGACTAGACATAAGGAAATTTTTTTTTACAATGAGGGTGGTGAAGCACTGGAACAGGTTGCCCAGAGAGGTGGTGGATGCCCCATCCGTGGAAATATTCAAGGCCAGGCTGGATGGGGCTCTGAGCAACCTGATCTGGTTGGAGATGTTCCTGCTCCTTACAGAGCGTTGGACTTTGAAGGTCCCTTCCAGCCCAAACCATTCCATGATTCTATGATAACAGCTAAAAACTGTGGAAATAATTTGTTTATAAGCAGTAATAGAATCATCTGGGTTAAACCAGAAAATACCTAGATTATTACAGAAGAACAATATATTTATTCTGAAAAGATTGAAGGAGATTTGCCTTCAACTACACTGAAAAGAAAGAAAAGTAGAAAAGGCAGCTTCTCTACTAGAAGAAAATGTAACCAATATCCTAACTTATTTTTCTCAGCTGACCAAGAAATAACAATGTGAATACAGAGCTAAATCCTCCAGAGATGCTGTTTTGCTTGATGTCATCAGTTCACATGTAAAAGCCAGATGGATTGTCCATAATGTGTTAGCTACTACAAATACTATCCTGACATGACACAGAGCCCCTTATGGCTCTGGCTTTTTACAAAATGCACTTAAGCTTACTTCCAGAACACAATGCAAATTGGGTAGAGCTAAACAAAAATGAGTTGCTTTTGTGTGACTCCCATCCTCCCTCAGTCACTTGTGCCCCTCTCAACCCAGCATAATTTCAGAATTACTTCAAGCTGTTTTAACACAATACAGGGAAACAGCTTGCACTAAGCAGCAGGAGAAGGCAAAAGTGAACTTGAAATACTGTTTCTACACTCCTCTTTTCATGGTATTTACATTATGGCTCCTGTCCAAGGCTCTGGTCCTCCAATTTCAAAGCAACAACTGCACAGCAAGAGTTCAACACTTTGCTCTTAATCTACAACATGAATCTTATTAAAATGCAGCAAAGAGGCTGTATAGGCTTTTTTTTTTCTTTGTACATTCACTGCAGCTGTAAAGATGTCTTAAATGCAGCACTAAAATGGTTCACAGGACCTGGCAGCACAGTTGATTTCACTTAAAGGAATGCTGTCAATTTAATTTCATTTCAGAAATAGACATATTCTTGCTTCTTAAAATGATAGCTTAGTCAGTGTAAATTGCATCTCACAGTTTAAAGTATACTGTCAGATTTCTCTGGATTTTAATGAGCCCGAGCAATTAAAATAACTTACCTGCTTTGCAACATTAATCCAAGGTTATTGTTCTTGCTTCAGACTCCCATCACAGCAAAATCGCTCCATTCTCTTTTTTCTTCCCATCCTGACTCCTCACTTGGAGCAAAATCTAAGATCTTGCTGTTCAGTTACACATGTATGGAAGACTTTTCTATCTTCCCTTTCCCTTTCTCATTAGCGGTTTTTAAGAAGCCTATGTAGCATCTATATGATGCTTGCACACATGTAAGTGCTGGTCCATGACAGTTCTTCCACTGGTATATGCTTGCTTACATGGGAAAAGCTGGTGACTTGCAGATCACAATGTGGAAGGCAAAGATAGCTGAAAAATGTTATACCAGACTGCCTGGTCACAGGTTAAGGGGAGCTGCAATTACTTTAGGTCTGTCAGGATAATGATTTGTTGGCCTGAATGATGGCAAGATGCATTTCCCAGGAGTCCTATGAAGAAAACTGCCTAAGACACACTATAGAAAAGTATTTTAGAAGGTATCTTAAACTAGCTCAGTTTCTTGTAGAGAATCCCCATGGAAATTTCCACTTAAACAGCGAGATAAGTCTTATTTAGAATTTTAATTATGCTAAATGCCACCTTCTCTTTCCAATTAATCTTTGCCTTTGAATACAGATGTAGAATTTTACTGATAATGGGAGTCTTTGTCAGAGAATATTTAAAGGCCAGCTATGATATATATAGTGCTAAGCTGGTCACAGGGACATGATTTCTATGCTGCCAGCAAAGCAATATAGCAAAACTGTTGAAGTAGGCAATGGAGGGTTTTGTAAAGCACAGAATTTAGTAAAAGAGTAAAATCTTTGACCTAGTATTACAGAAGGCTTTCACAAAACCATTGGAATATTGGGAAAATAGTGGCATCTAATGCTTGTTGCAGTTGCAGGACTGACATTTACTTCAAGTTTATCCTCCAGGCTGTCTGAGGCCAGGACTTTGCAACCGCTTTGGTGCATATGAGTGCAACAGCAAGCACATGGAATCAGGCCACGGGATTCTCTAGCTCATTATCCTGACACTGGCCAAAAGCAGTCACCTAGGAAGAAGTATAGAGCAGGTATACATGATACTTCTCCAACTATTCTCCTAACACTTTGGCTTAGCAATTTTGACATGGATAACATTAAGGAAATGGCTAAAAAAATATTTTAATCTAAAAGAATCTGTGGGATAATGCATGTTAAGAATGCCCAGAAGAATCAGAATTTCAGATAGTTTTAGGACAAGCAAAGTGGACATGTTAATTAGAAACCAGTTTAAGACAGCTGAACACATTTGACATAAATCAACAAAATATCCATCAGATAGAAATAGCTATTGATCAGTTCTGACCTGGATTTAAACCACAGGTCTGAGACTGAGTGGCTCTGTATGCGGTTACCATTCCCAGAAACCTATAATTCCTTAGCAGTGCAACTTTAATTGGAAAACAGAAAAAACAGATGGTCCAACTGAAAGACAACCAGAAGTCCTGATTCAGAGACTAGAAGTAGAAGCAGCAGGAGGGGAAAGAGCTGAAATGAAACATGAATAGAACCACATTGTTTATAGCTAAGCAGTAATACTAACATTACATCTTCTTGCAGCATTTAAGCAACCAACGGACTTTCTACGCCTTGATGCCTTACACATCCTATCAGCCTTCTCAGATGTAAAGACAAAATCATGTCTTTCAGTCCATCAGTAGAAGCTGCTGTTGTGGTAACAAAAACATTAAGGAAACTTTAAAATCACAGTAAAGTAGCAGTTTCAACAGTGAAAGTAAGGGTGATGAAGTGATAGGCACCATCCTTTTTTTGAGTTGGGTTTAGAGCCAGTGTTTGAAACCCTCAAGATGTGTGCTTTTTATAGCAATAAAATTGTAGTGTGACATCAATAATTGAATAATTAGTGGTACTTTTAAAATAAAAGCATATAAATTTTAAAAGTGCCATCACTGGCCAACATGTCCAGTCTCACAAAGTATACAGCATGTGCTCTTTGTACTGAAGTCCCTCTCAACTGAATATGCCTTTTACATTGCCAAGATCTTATTTGGAACTGAAGACTGGGCCCTGGTTCTACACAAAAAATACATCAAGTAGTTTTACAAGATGTATATTGTTTATAATGGATGCATCTATATTTTACATCCAGAATAGGTCCCAAGGTAGCAAAAAGTTCTGGGAGTTCTTTTTTTTCTGGCAAAAAGTTTTAGGGAGTTCAGTTTTATGTTTTCCAGTAAAGGGCTGCAGTATCACATCTGTTACCACTTTTGCAGCGTGATTTAGAAGGAAATAATACAAGCCTTCACATGTAGTGTCTGTAATTGTTTCAGAGTTTTTACACCACTTATGATGCCCTGTCTCATAAACTCTTTGTCCCATTCTCACTCAGACTCCTTGATGCTTTCTCTCACATCATGCCTCATTGTATGAGCAATTGTAGTCAAACTTCAAATAGCAGCACACATATTATCTTTTCAGTCTCTGCTTATATTTCCTTCTGCTCTGATGCCTTTAAACTTTAAGCTATATAAACTATTTACACTAAGAATACACTATATAGATTATATAAACTACTAGCATCTACTGAAATTTACAGAAAAGACAAGCTGTTTCGTCTGCTTTTTAGGTAAGCAGTTTTCTTTTCCCCGACAAATACCTACATAGCCGTCTCCCCTTCTGACCTGTTCATTGCTACTTGACTAGCTAAAAGTGAACTATTCAACCATCTTTTTCTTGGCTACTTACCTAAAACAATGGAAACCGGAGCTGAATTGGATCCATGGGTGCAAATTTAATATAAACAGAAGAACAGGTACAACAAATAGAATAAACAGAGCAAGGTAAAGAGAGCACTAGGAATCCCTGACTGAAGTTACTCATGGGAGTAACTGAGATCCTCAAGACAGACAAAGATTAAAAACTCCTGCCAGTTCTCTGACTGAGATCTGAACACAATAGTACTGTCTGTACTATAATGGGCTTTCCTTGGCTGTGAAAATATTTGTTGTTGAAAACTCCATGTGCTACAAAAAATAGGGGAAAAAACACTTATGGAAAAATAATGATTAATGAATGCCAATATTTCTGAGAAATAGAGTATATCAAACATGACTTGCACATAGCTCTTGAAAGAGCTTTCAGTGAAGATGTAAGAAGCACTGTGTGAAATAATACAGCAGTATGAAAATAAGATCCTACCCCAAAACTTTCAGGTAAATATTATTCATGGATCTGCCAAGAAAATAGGATCCTACCCCAAAACTTTCAGGTAAATATTATTCATGGCTCTTCTCTTGTGTAGAAATAAGCAAAGGAGAAGAAAGAGAGTATTTTAGGCTAACAATATCCAGCCACAACTGGGATAACATTCACCTGCTGGAGGGCTGCTTAAACCAAAACAAAAGCTGCCCACAATTTCACCTTGTTTCAGCTAACAGGGAAATTCCAGCAAGAGTTTGTGTTCTGGCCATCACAACTACATTCCTCATTAACCATCTTTTCCCAGAATGCTTCCTTTAGAGCCTTCTGACCAAACAGCACTTGCGAACACACTGCATTGCTTATCACCAGAGACAGGTCAGCGTAATTCAAGGCTGGCTGGAGCTGCTGCCCTTTCAAGCCACCGCTATAAAAGCAAATTAAGCTGTGTCAGGGAGCATTTCTAGGCTATGGAATTTGTCTATACTGTGAAACTGCCAGCATGTTTTCTGGCATGGTTTTGACTCAGGCTTGCCAGCACTCTGGCAAACAGTTCCTGGGTGAGGTTCTGGACTTAGCACAGGACAGAGACCCTTCCCAATACAAAATCTGGATGTATTCATCCTCTTTCAGAGACTAAGAGTTTAAACATACAGACAAAAGCTGTTCCACGCCAGCTGGACTCTGTGCCAAAGGACAGTCTTGGTATGTTTTATTTACTAGTACAGATGGGTCCAGAAAAATTACAAATCCCTGCAGTTTTCAGCCCTGTATATTACTGTCTTCAAATCACTTGTTGCCTATATTACTGGATAAACGTTTGATTTTCACACTGAGATGAGGTAAATTCATTTTCAATATTAGATTTACTATAGTCATCTAAAAAGGCTGTGTATTCAAAGCAGCAGCTACACATTGTCACCAGCACCTGAGAAAGGAATCAAGAGGTAAACTTTGATGTGGCTATCATACCAATGAAAAATACTCAGGTAAGTCAGATGTGACAAAATCAGGCCCTGAAATTCCTGTGATGAAACATTTGCTACATTTGCTATGCGCTATCTCCACATGCTACTCAACTCCCCTTTCATTGCTTCAGCTTTCACTGCCTTTTTTCTGAACCACTGTATTTAGTGATTCTTGCACTGATGCTAAAGCCTAAGTCACTGTTACAGGATATTTCTGCAATATTGCACTGCCTTCACACTTGCAAATTACGGTAGGATACCCTTTAAAGACTCAAATATCAAGGCAATTTTCATTCATTCTGGTACTCCCACAGATCCCTCTAACACATACATGCACACACACACATAAAAAAATGATCTCATTTTAACTGAACTCCTTTTTACTGCCGAAGCACTGTAAGGGAGCTTGTAGATTAAAAACAACAACCAAAAAATTAGGTGCCTAACATTTATTGATTTTTTTTTAACAGCTACTACAGTTTTAATTATTGAATGATGACATTGGATTTCCTCATTCAGCTTATAAAACTCAGTTCTCACTTAGTCCCTAAGCCCTATGACAATTTATAGAAAATAGCTGATGTGAAGACAGCAACATTGGGTTATCAAATGAAACTGTCACACACAGTTCTAGGAAGGATATGCTGACACAAGCAGCTCTTGCACTGACTTCTCCAGGACAATATCCTTTATTTGTGTGTGATCGTTGTACCAAGTCCATGAAGTCTATGGTGTGTCCCAGGGAAAAGCCACCTAAGCAGCAAAATGCAGTGCAGTGTTCTTACTTGGTATTTGCACCGAAGTGCTGCAATCAGATAGAAGCTATGAGGATATTGCTGTATGAATGCAGTTAGAATATTTTTGTGTAATAAACATATCAGAGAGGAAAAACTTGATGTTTTATTCCTCAAACAAAGTTTGTACTGAAATCAGAAATCACTGAGAGTTCTGATCAAGCAAATTCTGAACATGAGATATAGATGACGTATGAGTACACTGCCAGTTAAACAAATAAGTTGACCTGTCTTAGTAAATCTTTTTCTGTTTTCTAGGAATGAATACCTGCACTTCATTGTTCCTTTCCCCCTCCTATTTTAAAGATTTATTTTGACAAATGTTAGCTAACGAATTCTGCTGTCCAAATTAGCCTATATTTTCTCCATAAGCTCTTGCAGCCTGTTATTTCTATTAAACCATTGACAGAGTTTACAAAAGCAATGTAAATGTTTACAGCTCTATCACAGCTACAAGCTATACTGAATGTAATGATTTATACAGTGAATACAGTGATAGATTTATAAAGTTAAACTTAAGTTTATTTTCTGATTTGGACCTCTTTGAGCTTTTAATCATTTTCTTTAGAGTGTATTTTAATCAGAATTAGTATAGACAAGCCATTTCTATTTAAACTGAACATAATTTAAAATCTAGCACTTTGAAACAGAAAGAATCTTATAGCCTTCCAGTCCCATCACTTTAATATTACTAGCTCAAACCAAATGGAGGAAAAACATATTGCTGTTTATTACTTGATTCTGTAAAACATCCTGAAGTCCTCTGATGGACTTTTATCTTATACACATATGTGCTGCATACAGTCACAATTCCTTTCCAAAATTTCTTATAGTTTCTGTTGAGAAATCAATATCTTTTTAGGTAAAGGGTCTTTTTTATGGATTTCTTTCCTTTAAAAGGTAAAAAATCTTGTTAGTATGCTGTCTTTGTAATGTTCATGACAGGGTTGTCACATTTATAACTTGCTGTGAAACAAAATTTCAAGGCCAGTTGGTGGTCCTATGACACAAGGTAATGTGCTATTGCTAATGAATATAGCACTTGAACTCTGAACCTCTCTCAATTCCAGTAAGAAATACAGTAAAAAGAAAGTGTTTGGCTCAGAAGGAAAAAATGGATATGTTACCGTGCTCCCAGCAGGCTCTTCCTAACTATATGAAAAAGATATGAGGTAAGTACTAGAGAGAGCCCTGTCCTCCTTGACTTGAACTATGAAAGAAGACAATTCAATTCAGGTCCTCTGAATCCAAAAATAAGACACCATTGCCTCAAAGCAAGAAAAAACTTCAAACAGAAGACCTGCAGGGCATTCCAGTAAGTAAGAAAGCACCCACTTCAACCTGTTAATCCTTGCTAGTTCATCTGTGTCGTGGTTTCAGCTGAGACAGATTCAATTTTCTAATAATCAGCTGCACTTTCCAGGAGCTGCAGCATTTTAAGTCAGTGTAGAGAACAGTTGCAATAACACCTATTGCTTACAGTTGTCACTAGATAATATTTATATTTGGCTATAATAGAGTTAATTTTCTATGCCAGCAGCTGCTGCTGGCATAAGAAAAACACTCATGTTTTGAATTCTTGTTAAGGGAATCAAAGACTTCTTTAGTTTCTCACACTTCATAAGCAAGCAGGTGTATTTAGGTTGGGAGGAAGGAAGACAGGACAGCTGATGCAAATTGGGCAACAGAATTATTCCATGCCATGAACGTCATGCTCTATATAAAGGCAGGAAGTTTCCTGGGGATGGCCTGCTCTTTTTGCTCTCTTCCTGGTGTCTGTGCTTGCCCTCAGCACCTTTTCCTGCTGCCCAATTCCCCTTCCCCAGTGGCAGAGTGATTGGGTGAGAGAGCAACTGCAGATCATTTAGCTGGCAAACAAACACAATGTGTGATAATCACACAGTGAATTTTGTTAAGAAATAACGACTCTGCTTCCTTGAGTGCCCATGCTGACTTTCAAACAAACTTGCACTTTTCACTGGTAAGCATATGAGAATCTTATTCTGAGGAAATACATGTTTCAAGCTTCAACATGCTTCAAGTTGAACACAAAGTATCATGCTGAAAGGGCTATTAAACATGAAGTTTAAACGTCTACCCAAGAAGACTAAGTACAAAACTGTAAGAGGATACAAGTTGGTTTAACTGTGTCTCTACTTAGGGAATTTTAGTGACGTAACAGCATTACTATTTACACATTCCTGCATCTTACTGCTGGGCAAGGAGAGCAGAGCAGCCGCATTCCATGTATTTTTCACTGCAGTATATGGAAAATTAATTAAGTTCTCACTTTTTAAAGTTGCGCTTCCAGTTTCTTCTGACTATTCAAACCTGTGAGATTTTTCAAAACATTTTATTTCAAATATGCTGACTATCATTTATCACATTATACCACCAAATACTTTGCCAGTAATTTTGAAGGAAGTGTTACAACCTCATGCATGTTTCTACTCAGAATTAACATCGAATCATACTCACTATGATTCATTCAATGTTACATTTTATCTAATATAAATGGTCTTACATAAATGCAGTTTGAAATGGAAATGGATATTGCAGGAGTACTATTCATTTTAGAAATACATTTGCATAATCAAAGAAAAGTAATAAAGTATAATATAGACAGATGTTACATATACAGATACTGCACATTAAGAACAATATGGCGGTTGATATAGCTTATAAGATGGAGTAATAGTGCTCTATTTCAGATTTTGTGCACTATAATAGCTTTCTGAGATACTTAAATGATTTTATTTAAGGTCCCAGAGGTGCAACAGTCAACTGATTTACTAGAAAGCCTAACTGCAACACAATGGTCCAATGCAGAACGCTCCATCTGAGAAGTGCAAACAGCAATAGTGAGCTGTTGCAATTTGAGTTAATTTGGCATTGACAAGGCTTTTTCAGAACTGGCATTAAAATTTTAATGGAGTAAAAAACCCAAACCAGGATGCAGCACTGGCTGGGGTAAAAAGCTTTAGCATGAAAGTAAGATCTGAACTCCTGTCTCTAACCCTATGTCCTGGTAAGTGACTTTAGGAAGGTCTCTTCCATGCTCTGAGCCTCAGTTCCCTCTTCCCTAAGGGACATGGAGCCCTTGTGTTGGTTTCACTTATTTCAGTTTCAAGTTTTTTCAGGCAAGGACTGTCAAGAGTCCGTATGGACTCCGCACATTACTACCATGCAAAGAAAAACAAAATGTCTGCTTTCCTAGAACTGGAAGTTTATTTCAGCTGGCAGGAATACAGAATCCTCTCTATGCCATGGAAAGCCCTGAACACACTTAGATTAATGGGCTTCTTTGAGCCAAGCACTTATTTGTAGTCTGCTGTGGAGAGGCATTATGAGAAATATACTGGTGTCAAACTAATCACATTAATACAACATCGTAAAATAACATTGCTGCTTTTGCTAGGAGGAACAAGAACAATTAAATCTATTGTAGAGGATACTTGGTGATAAAAAGAACTGTGTAAAGATTATAATGTGAACACAATTTTATTGCTCCATTATAAAAAAATAATAAGGTAATGTCAAAGTGAATTACCATGTAATCTCAAACATTGAAGTACTACAATGGAACTAGCAAGCTACTGCAGCTAGAGCATGCACATGACATACAGTTACCTCTAGCACTATTATACTCGATCCAGTGCTACAGTATGTAGCACTCTTATATTTGATAACAGCAAGGATCTAAGCTTAAAAAGGTTGAGAAGCTGAGAGGCAAAGAGTGTGTGTCCACACTCCTAGAGGACACAGAACAACAAAGAATTTGAGATATCAAATTTAGGTAGGCTAAAGCCTGCCTAAAAAGACATGAATGAGATATAGCCTAGGAAACCCTGGGAAATTCACCTTTGTGCCATATTAAAGAGATACTAAATTTATCTCCTGTTCAAAACATGATAGATGAACAGGTTGTATTTGATGTGAGGTTTCCTGAAATTTAATAGATGCCCATTGTTAAATAAAATTTTTAAATGACTTGTATTCATGCACAAAAAGGGAAAATCTTGGTTAATAAAGCTGTTACAAATACTCAGAAGGGAAACCTTGCTCAAAATCTTCAATCATGATGGCAAAGACTTGAAGCTTTAACTCCAAGTCCCACATTGTTAAATATTCTGTTATCCTCCTCTCTCCTTTAAGTGAGCACCACCATATCACTAAAGAATTAGGAGATGTAAGCATCAGTGGCTCCTGATAAATAAGTTTTGGCTATCTTTTCTTTCTGAGGAAAGTTTGCAGGAAACAACACCTGTTACCTGGCATCACACTTTCCTACATTTGGCATCTTTCTACCACCTCTAAGGCGTACGCAAGGTAAAGAGGTTTTTGTACACTTGAGCAACACAGCTGTTACACTCTGCACATATTTTTTTCCTCAGCAGAAGAAGGAAGATGCTTCAGGTGATCAGGATGAAAAATATAACTAATAGTGAACAAAATTATGCCTCCTGTTACATCATAGCTCCAACATGAATTTATAATTTATAATTTTTGTGGGAAGAAACCAGATCCTAACTAGTATTTCAAGATACTTTTTAATAACTGCCTCACTTTCAGTAGCCTATATATTGCACAGTTCTTTATACCTCACTGCACAGATATCAATATGTGTCAACCTGTGTTATGTCTTAATGGAACTTAATTCAGAATATACACTCTGCTGTACTTCAATACCTTAGAAATACTGTCTACACTTTATTATTCAAGACAAAAAAATGATCCAGGAACTGATTAACTGCTTTTTCATTACTAAGCCATATATATATATATAAAGGTTATGACATTCAATGCAAACCTACAGTAGCTTAAATGCTATCTAATGCTGCACCTTGCTTAGTTCATAGAATTATAATTTTTGGCTTACCCAAATCTGTAGCTTAATTCTTTTTTCATTTTTGAAAACCGTTTTTACTTTGAAATCGATCCCAACTGTGCTTACAAATGCAGATGTAAAGGAATCATCAGCATATCGGAACAAAAAGGAGGTTTTCCCAACACTGCTGTTGCCGATGATGAGCAGTTTGAACATGTAATCAAAGTTCTGGTCAGATGTATCTTTCTGGCCATATCTGGAATCTTGAGCCGATGCCATCTGTAATTAAAAATAAAAATAAATAGTTTATTGTCTCTTGTATCATATAAAACTGGAAACATTTAGATTTTATTGAAGTTTTTGATACCAGATATGAATGAACTCAAGAAGAAATTCACAGAGGTTTAATTATTTTTTATGATTCTTGTATCCATGGTAATAGTTCTGGTTGCAAAAGAGGATGAAAGCATCCCTGGTGACTGGTACCAAAGAAAATAATAATTCTAAATATCCAGGGCAGTTCTCGAGTATATCATTAGAAAGATCTACTCCAGAAAATGTGATTAATGAAATAGATGGTGAAAATATAGACAAAGATACTTTACTTGTACAACAAGGAAATAAGATATCAATGCTGCATTATGACACAGGAGGTATATTTCCAAGCAAAAGCTTAATATGTTTTACATCCAATAAAATTCTTGAACTATTTATTTAACTGTAAATATGCTGCTGTCTTTTGTAATGCCTATAAACTTATTAAAACCATTTTGCCTTTACCAGTTTTAACTTATCATACCATTAAATAGCGAGTTGGGTATATACCTCTGAAACAAGGTCTTGGTTTTTTCTAGTTCTATAGTTTTGGGATTTACAGTGTTAATGCAACATCATAAGTGGCAATTGTCAATGTTTTCAAATTTGAGTCCTTAAAATACAGTTTCTAATGCATATAAAACAGTTGAATAAGCACAGATTACGGAATACTGCTAAAGAACAAGCTTATTTTGCTCTAGGGACTTCAAAGATGATGGGTTCCATTGATAAAAAGAACACTTTTGGCTCTTGACGGAGTTACAGAGGTTAACTTGAAAACTTGACCAAAATTCTACCTGGGATGCTCAAAAAAGAGATGGCAAAACTAAAGAACAAAGAACTAGGTAGTGTTTCACCTCATATGCTTTTTAAGAAAAAATCTCAAGTATTTTGGGAGCCTGGCAGGATTTTTAATCCTTTGAGTTTGGCAATACTAAGGGCAACACTTTTGCACACTGATTTCAGGTAAAAAGATAGACATAATCTTCTAACATAAAGGTTTGTGGAAAAAAAACATGTCAATAAAGTCCAGCGGACAAGACTGCACAGTGGCTGGAGATGCCAGTGAGTAATCTGTACACTTTCCCCAGCAGCCTCTTTTGCTGCTCTTTTGTAATGCAGGAGCTGAAACCAGTAGTTACCACTTCTAGCAAGAAGAATAATAATTTCCTTTCTTGATTGTATCTCCTAGGAAGCCTTCCATGTAGCTTCTTCCTCTTGCTTAAGGTTTATAAAAAGAGGTTTTAGCTTTCACTTAATTTTCTGCCCTCAGTCCTATGTGCCTTACAATTCATCCCCATGTACTTTAATGCCTAACACTTTGGAAACAGTATGAGTCATTGAGCAGAGGAATCAGGAGATTTGGATTCTAATAATGTTCTTGCTAAATCTTGTACATTATGTAGCTTGCCTGAATAAGAATGTGTTTCCTGTGGATGATTTTTAACACAGACTGTCCCCACAAAGAAATTTCAGTGCTCCTCTAAATTAATGTGTTCATGTGCATTACCTATGCAATAATCTCTTTACAAGTTCTTAAAAAAATAATAAAAAAATAAAACCCAACACCTTTACTGTGCCTTGAACTTATGGATTCATTACTTGCAGTACCACAAGCAGAATTATGGGCAAGCTGAACACAGAATTGCAGTCAGCTTTTATTTCAGGGGTAGAAGTATGTCTGCCTATTGCAGGATGCAGAAGGCATAGGAAAGACATGGGAAAGATCTAATTTCTCTGCCTCCCACCTGAGGAATCATAAGATGATTAGTGAGGTACTGATAATAATTCAAATTGCTTTGAGAGACTAACTTTAGCCTAGAGAGCCATTCTCTCTAGACTACTGATAGTATCAGTAAGTTGGTTTTTTTTTAAATTTGTCCTTATTTAGTAAAATTGAAAACAGAATGCATAAGAATAGCACCTCTCCTGTGAGGACAGGCTGAGAAAGTTAGGGCTGTTCAGCCTGGAGAAGAGAAGGCTCCGGGAGACCTTACAGTGGCCTTCCAGTACCTAAAGGGGGCTGATAGGAAAGTCGGGGAAAAACTCTTTAGCAGGGTCTGTTGTGATAGGACGAGGGGTAATGGTTTCAAAATAGAGGGAGGCAGATTCAGACTTGATATAAGAAAAAAAATGAGGATGGTGAAGCACTGGAACAGGTTGCCCAAAGAGGTGGTGGATGCCCCATCCTTGGAAACATTCAAGGCCAGGCTGGATGGGGCTCTGAGCAACCTGATCTGGGTGGAAACGTCCCTGCTCCATGCAGGGGGTTGGACTAGATGGCCTTTAAAGGTCCCTTCCAACCCAAACTATTCTATGATTCTACGACTCTATATTGTGTACTTTATTTTTTGTAGAATGAGTCCCTATTCAAGTATCGACGCCCATCAGGACGTTAACACTAAAGGCAGTCTCAGGCCACCCCCTAGAGGACTCAGGACAGACTCAGACAATGATCAAGAAGACCTATAGTTTCACATGCCTGCTCCTTATCAAAAGCAGGAGAAGGTATGTCCCTGGCTTGAATATGGTCCAAGGACAAAAAAAGGATGGCTTTGTATGCTTTCCTGCTTACAGCACATATTTAAACTCCTTAAATGTGGATTATTTATGGACATAGGCAAGTTTAATCATTAAGCAGAGTTTTCTTTGTCACACCCAGGTACATTTCAAGTCTCATGTTCAGCTGTTCCCTTGATCCCAAAAGAATGGGTCAAAACAGGGCAGGGTTGAGAACAAGTATGTGAAAAACTATGTGTTTACCTGCCACCTTCATGATAATAACAAAACATTTTACTGTTACTCCTATGGTCTTAGAGGACTTCATTCTTTGACAGAATTAATTTGAACAGCTTTCTCACTTAAGCAGAGTGGCATGCCATGACCTCCCTGGCCTGCACATCACTTCAGTTTGCACTTACACATGCACTCACTCTGGGTGCCTAACACAGGATGAATTACCCCTGGAAAATATGATGCAAAAGGCCAGAAAAGCTGGGATTGAAAATTTTGAAGTTCATTCCTTTCTGCCTTTCACATTGTTTTCTTTTAAAAACTATAATAACAGGCATGTCTTAAAGGAAAAGACTGATAGTAAACCCAGGGAAAATGCCTTGTTTCTATCTGCAGTAAGGATGGATAGACACTGATTAGCTAATTCACAGCTGTTTCAAAGAGCAATGCTTCTTTTCTATACACAGTGTGGAAATAAATATATTTCCATTGCTTTTTAAAAAGAAACTGACTATAGTCATTATTTTAATAAAAAAACAGAGTTCCCAGCACACATAGGTTTTTGTGAGGTGATCTTTTTGCTTTATGATATAATCAGTCAAACTTAACCAACTGATATTGAAACAATGGAATACAATGGGAAAATTCAATGTTTGTAACTCACCAGACTGTCTGTAGGATGCACTGCAAGTGAGTGTCTTTAATGTGCAGATCAAGTATCATCATCAGAGTAGTCAAAATGTTACCAAGATTGTTTTATATAAGAACACTATGACAATATAACTCAGTCATGAGAAATCAATTATTTTCTAGGTAAAATACCAGACCAGTAATCTAGAGATCAGACTTTATTCCTTTTTCAGAGTATCCTATGACTTCTGTTTTCTTTTTTTCTATATGTTGGGTGAGCTGCTTAACCTCTCTTACTTTTGGTGTGCTCTCAACAAATACATCAGTATCAACAGATGCAGACCATAGCCAATTTTCATGAATCCTTATAATCTAATTTTCAAATGACCAATTAATAAGACTTAACAGAGTTCAGCGGACAATGCAGCAACCACTTATTTGGAATTTACGGATTGCCAGCCATCTGCAGAGCACAGCTTTTGAACCAATGTACTTGGCATCATCAGGAGAAGCTTATCTGCTTCAAGGTATTATGACGTTAGATTCATGAATATGTGTAAGCATATCATAACCCAGTCTGAAAGGTGTAGTTAGAAACACAAAGTTTTATTATAAGTGGCATACTGAAATGCCAAGTGGGGAATATTGGGAAAATATAGAGAGGTGAGAGTCTAAAACATTTTAAAGAAGGTCTACTTGTTTCATATCAGCAGAAGTAACATTAACGTGGCCACAGTGCCTTCACCCGCCCAGGACAGCAGAACACAAGGAGCAGGAAAGAATGGTTCTGGCAAGGCTTTAGCACATGGATTCTGGTGACTCTACTTGTGGTAAGCTAGGGCATTAACCTTCATTTGTCTTTCTTTAACCTAAGTTTACCTTCTCCCTGAAAAGGGTAGCTTAAGAAACATGTTTCCAATTCCCACTCTAGGTAGTATGGCAAAATATCCTTCTCCAAATAGTGGCAAAACCAGAGATAAAATCCTACGTGAGTTAGTCTAGTACAGGATGTCAAGAAGCCACCAAAATAGTGCTGCTCTGAAAAGAAAAAACACAAGCTGTGTCAGGCCAGGTACTCCAGCAGAAATAAATTTGGATTTACTCAGGGTAGGAAAGAGAATGAAGATGAGATGGCTACAGCCCTCTGCCATTTGCCTTATTTAGTGCAGCACTCAGGGTCATGAGACTAGCAAAGACGGTGCAGTTTCTCAATTGCCAGAGCAGCTGCATCAGGCCAAGAGACAAAGGGAAATACTAATGCCACTGTCTAAGGCACTGATGAGATGCCACCAGTAACAATTCTAGTCAAGCATGCTTATGAAAGCTGAGTTCAAACAGGAAAGTACAGAAAAAGGTTATTAGGAAGACCAGAAGAATGAAAAGCTTATCTTATGAGAGAAATCTAAAAAAAAAAGTAAACAAAACTTAAGCTTATTTCTCTAGATGCTAATCTGGAACAAAGATTAGAAAATGAGAATTGTTTAGACTGATGTATACTGGAGCAGATCCTGGACAGGAAGAAGTCAACATATCATATTGTTCTTCGTCCTGATGAAGAACAAGTCGGGCAAAAAGGCCAGGAGGCCTGCGTGGATGAGCAAGGAGCTCCTGGACCAACTGAAAGTGAAGAAGAAACCCTATAGAGGGTGGAAGCGGAGACAGGTAGCCTGGGAGGACTACAAAGAGGCTGTGTGAGTGGCCAGGGATCGGGTGAGGAAGGCTAAAGCCCTGACGGAATTGAATCTGGCCAGGGATATAAAAAGCAACAAGAAAAGCTTCTATAGGTATGTAGGGGACAAAAGTCAGTCCAAGGAAAATGTAGGCCCCCTCTGGAAGGAAACCGGTGTCCTGGTTACCCGGGACATGGAGAAGGCTGAGGTACTCAATGACTTTTTTGCCTCAGTTTTCATCGATAAGGGCTCTTGTCTCACCACCCAAGCTGTGGAAGGCACAAGCAGGGACTGCGAGGATGAAGAACCGCCCACTGTACTCGAAGAGCAGGTTCGGGATCATCTGAGGAACTTGAAGGTGTACAAGTCCATGGGACCTGATGAGATCCATCTGGGGGTCCTTAGGGAACTGGCGGATGAAATTGTCAAGCCACTGGCCATCATATTTGAGAAATCATGGCGGTCTGGTGAGGTCCCCGATGACTGGAAGAGAGGGAACATAACCCCCATTTTTAAAAAGGGGAACAAGGAGGACCCGGGCAACTACAGGCCGGTCAGCCTCACCTCTGTGCCTGGCAAGGTGATGG